>CM040238.1:286989157-287045694 GCA_022545495.1 Chrysanthemum lavandulifolium | reverse complement strand
TATGAACAATGCTGAAATCCTGATTAGGTTCGGACTATTTACAACTTGGGCGACTATTAGAAATATCCTCAAGCTGGTCTTTCGCTAAAATAGCCCTTCTAATTACTAATATAGCTAAAAAAAAGTTATAGTTTGACCTGTGATTGATAGACTGACCATACCTTGTAACCTTGTTCATCATGCTAGATAAGTTCTTGCAATTTAGAATCAAATGACAAAAAACAACTGACCATGTGCAAACAAGTAGATGGCGTCCTAATTTCATAGCAATAAAATGACGAAATAAATAACAGCACAATATAATCTAAATGAATAATGGAATACGAGAGATAACTAGAAATCTAGATTTAATCATAATCATTAACTAATGATAGAAACAAAAGTTGCATACTAAAAACTATCGCACCTCAACTTCAGTATAGGTCATAACTCAAGATGACACATAAATAACCTAATCGCTCCATTATGACCAGAAGTATAATCCGGAAAAAGTTCTTCAATCTAGTCATCCAGCTTAACTTAACTGTCCCATGTTTAATAAGGATGATATTGAACTTTGATCATTTAAAAACTTTAGATCGATCTGCCTATAATATCTTTATGACAAATGTTCAGTCGGAGTGGAGAGCATTATATATGGCTAGCTAGTCAAGTAACATAACATGACTTCTTAACCACGGAAACAAGTTTCACGTTTGAGTTCATCCATAGTGAAGCTGATGTAGCAATATGACTTATCGATACCAATATATACACATTTATTAAAAGGGCAATCATCGCAAACATCAATAAGAAAATTACTAGTCAGAAGTGTTCTATAAGAACTAGAACCCACCTATTCATTTTCAGCTAGAAGATGAGGAGAAACAAGGCTTTCCACGATATTAGGGCCACCAGAAACTTCCGATTACCGATAACCCAATAGCCTGGATGACACCTATCATGCCTAACTTCAATAAAGTTGTTTGTGGATTCTAACTTAATTTGGCAATTATCCGGCAGCATTTCCCAAGATTGTATGTCATTGTACTTCTTCATTACCATAGGAGGCAAGTCTGGACCATAATATATGCATAGACATTCTTCCATAATCCCCACCCGCAAAGGAAACTTATATCTCACATCATCGGGTTGGGGTATTTCTTTAAATTCCTCTTTGGATAAATCAAAAGATAAAATCACTTGATTCACTTTAATATTTTTCATAAGCCAATGAATTGCCCCATTGCATAAGACACCACATTGTTCAAAGCATGTATAATTTACATCTCCAATAACCTTCCAAGCATTTGATTTAAGAGAGAAGACTTGAAAGCATGTCTCGTGGTTAGATTTTCTGGTCCCTACTACAACCTTGTAATCATCTGTGAGGGAATCATAACCAAATCCCAAACATGAAAAAAAGGTCCAGGGCGTTGTCACCGTTCTCACTTCTCTAGTAGAGGGATTACCTACTATCAAATAACCGTTATGACAATCAAAACCATCACTGATACATACAAGTCCATTTGAAGAGCCAATTAAAGCATGTATTAATTTTTCACCAACATCAGTAACCCAAAAAACAGCCTCACCGATCCTTTTATGTCCATTCTCATTCCTATTGTAACTACGTTCTAAATGAGCTTTCACGAAACACGATCTAGAGATGAAAGATTTCCATGACTTGCACACACCCTTGCATCGAATGAGAGTCCTTACATCCAATGTTATAAATATTATCTCATAGATATCATCACAAAGAAGCTCAGCCATTGAAGCCACCAAGCTGAATACCTAAATATACAATTCATATAAGTACCCTTGATTAAGAGATATATATATATGCATCATGCATGCATGATTAACAAATACTATACAAACTTTAAGCAATAAAGTAAACCCAAGTTACAAAAACCTACGTAGATTAGTTAAACATAAGATTGAAGAAAGTAAGTAACCTACCAAGTCGCTGTAGTTTTGCGATTGAATTAATTTTTAGGGTTTGAACATGTTTGAATAAAGAGGTGATCGATGTTGTGGGTTGGGCTTAACTAATTGGTTTATAAAGTTTGCAAATTCATGCGCGGGGTGTATAAATATACGCTGAATCCAATATGCTTACCCGGGTCGGGTATTATACGGCGTGAAAAATATTATTCTCATTAACCCGATTAACCTAAACTCTTACTAGGATCAAGTTTTGATCAAGAGTTTTAACTTTATTCGGTTGGGTTACCCAATAACTAGCACGAAATTTGGCTTCTATGGATTGAGTCCGAACAAAAAATACTAAAATGCAATTTTAGTATATAAAATAGTAAAAAATTTGTTCGATACATATAGAAGAAAATCATGACAAGTATGATATATTATCAAGCTACTAGCCAATTTTTTAATAAAAAAATACGTTGTTTTTAGTTTACGTTATATTTGGCTTATATGGATTAACCCGTGCCCGAATAACTCACACCTTATTAGCAGTGACGAAGCCAGGATTTTACATGCAGGTGGGCCTAATATCGACATAGAATTAACCGATATATGCAAAAATCGTCCCTGTGGTTTGCCCAGATTGCAAAAAGCGTCCCAGTGGTTGGTTAATTGCAGGCGGCGTCCCTGTGGCGAAACTTTGTGATCGTTTTGGTCCCTGATTTTAACTAACATTAAATGAATTCCGTTAGAAGTTACACATTTAGCCCTTTTGGCCAATGATCGTTGTAGCGTCCATCCTTTAAACAACAGGGACGACTTATGCAATTACACCGTTAGTCCTCAATACAAAAACAATTGCACCGTTAGTCCTTAATACATAATTTCGGTTAAAAAGTCAAAAAAAAAATTGTAAAAAACTTCAAAACAAAAATTATTTTTTTTTCAAAATTTTAAATATTTTCTAAATAATTTTTTTCAAAATAAAATTGAAATATTTTTTTTCCAAATTTTATTTTCGAAATTATTTTACAAATTTCTAAAAAGAAAATTGGAAAAAGAATTTTGAAAAAAATTCTAGAAAAATATCGGACAAAAGAAAATGCAGTTTTTTTTTTTTGAAAAAAGGTATTTCGACATAATGCAATTTTGAAAGAAAAAATCATTTTCTTTTTTTTTGAATATTTTTCTTAGAAATTATTTTCCAAAAGAATTTTTTTCAAAATGTGGAAAATAATTTTGAAAACAAAAATTTGGTAAAATATATTTCCATTTTTTTCTCGAAATATTGAAAATTTTGAAATAAAATTAAAAAAAAATTTAGAAGATTTTTTACAAATTTTGTGTGGTGATTAGTGGTTTGGTGGTGGTTGTAAGTGGTGGCGGTGGTGATTGGTTGTGGTGGTGGTAGGCGGGTGGCGGCGCTGATTGGTGGTGGTAATCGGTGGCGTGGTGGTGTGTGGTGGTGGTGAATGCGGTGGGTATTGGTGGTGGTGTTGGTGGTAGTGGGTGATGGCGGTGGGTGGTGATGATGAGTGGTGGTGGTGGGACTAACTTAGGTTATGTATAAAAGACTAACGGTGCAATTTTTTAATCGAAATTATGTATTAAGGACTAACGGTGCAATTGTTTTGTATTGAAGACTAACGGTGTAATTGCATAAATCGTCCATGTGGTTTCAAGGATGGACGTTACAGCGATCATTGGCCAAAAGGGTTAAATGTGTAACTTCTAACGAATTCATTTAACGCTAGTTAAAATCGAGGACTAAAATGATCACAAAGTTTCGCATACGCAGATGCCGCTGCAATTAGCCAACCACATGGACGCTTTTCAATGGGCAAACCACAGAACGATTTTGCAATTTACTCTTAATATAATTTTAGTTTTCTATTTCAAATGCATGGGATACTACGCAACATGATTTGCACAATATAATTTGAATCTTTTATCTCAATTTATTTATAAGGTTTTTTTTTTTTTTTTTTTTTTTTTTAAAGAGGATGTTTGGGAGTGCACCATTCCCATGTCTTTATAGTAAACCACCACCAGGAGGCTCGGATTCATTGTATCCTTGGCCGAACACAAACAAATCACAAATCACAAATCAAAATAACTTGTATACATGCATATATGTTTCACTCAATATATTTTTCATAACTATAGTCTCAATATATTTTCGTAATTTTATCAACCACCACAATAAATAATGCTAACCTCCTTGTTTTTATGACTCATATACGAAATTCATAATCGGGTAAGCCATCGTAGGCTCGTATCCAAAACTATACTAAGTTAATATTATGACAATTATGGCTTTATTTGTAGCTTGCATTTTTAAATATTGTGGTAGGAATCAAGATAAGAAGTACCATCATATAGCATTATAAGTTGTAACTCTCGCTAACTTGGGCTAGATCCGAGCCCCGATGTCATATTGTCACCCTTACACATAGCACACATAAAAAAAGTTCTTGAATTTACGCTCATTGGAATAACAATCCCTAATAAGAAATTCTAGTAACATACATAGGAATTTTCAAAACCTTGGATGATCCCTAATAAATGCGCATACCAAGTAATCTTGAAGAAGAATCCAACCATAAATAAGTATAACTTTATATAAAATTCTAATAACCTTCCTATTAAATTCACTAGTTTGTGATGCCGATAATGTATCAACGGACCAAGCAACTCGAAGTTGTTGTATAAGAGTGTCCGATTAACGTCGGGCCATCCAAGTATATAATATTAGCGACTTTGAAACACAATAATATATTACCCGATTAGCAAAGATAATCAACATCGAACGAGTTTATAATAATAGAATTACGGTATTTGTCAAGATCGCATCTTTCAATGTTTCTCAGAACAACACCATCATCATGTATCATGAGCAGGGAAAAAAAACATTTTTCATATTTTACTGATAGAGCTTAATGATAATATATTATGCAAGTGAAGCTAAAATCAAGTTCACTTACCTTTAGCAGTCTTGGGTCTAGTCACGTCTTCAAAGCGAATAGCATAACCAACCTTATCTCCAAGCTCGGTTCCATCTCTTCACCGAATCTTTTGCCACACTCATTCTTTGCCACACGTCTTAGTTGAGTGCAACCAATTCGCCATTAGTTGTATACCCATCTTCATGTAGATCTTGCAAAATTTGAAAAAAGATCCAAATGTAAATATCAAAAAAAATGATGCATCATTGTAGGTATAACACGACTACAGCATGTAAATTTGATATCATACCTGAGTCAATTGTGTTGTCTTTCCGGAACCAGTTTCTCCTACAACCACCACTACTTGATTTTCTCGTATTACTTATTCCACATAACAATAAAAAATATAATGAAGGTACATCAAAGATTACAAAAATAATAATTTAATCAAAGAATATTATTACGAAAACTCATACCGCAATAATTCATCTCTTATAGAAAATATTGGGATGTCTTGGCGTTGTTGTAATAGTGATTTTGACATTGTATTAGCCGACCGACCCATCTTATGACCTCTTAAAAGTATGGAGTAACCTTTTTCCAACTTCAAGAGATCCTATCTCGTTGTCCCATAGTATTGCCTTTGCACCATTGACAGTGACCATCTTCAAAATTGAATCGGCGGGAAGAGTCAGTAGGTCGATGAGTCCTCTTTATAAACTTCTCACCCTTTGTTGATCGGAGAAGCTAGGTACATCTCATCAACTACACAAAGTAGCTAAAATTAACCATTTTGAGTAGATAGTTTAAAATATTTTACTTTAGTGAATTAAAAATATTCCTATATAAAGTAGAACATACCAATATTATTAGTACAGAGGAAACTGATGTTGAGATTAGTAACGATGTGACTGATGTTTCTGGTGCATGTTTGGCGTCACAAGCTTTTAGGGTATAATCATCATTTACCTTTCTGTAATGGTCTTCTCGGTGACTTAAAATAAGGACCTTTAGATTAAACTTTCTCATAGTCAATAAAACGTGTGTAAGTAAAATAACGAAAGGGTCATAACTTGAAGACTTTTGTAAACATGAAAAAGTTTTCAAATGCACATGAAAATCCCAAAAAGGTAAAATAACTCGCGTAATATTGATTGTATAATCATAAACGTTCTTATGGGAGCTTAATATACATGGAATCAATATCCATTGTCTTTGTTTGGGATATCATAGGTTATGTGTTGTTAATAAAAAAAGCTTCTGAAGATTGAATTGAACATGGAATTACTAATGTTGTTTTTTGAAAAGCACTTCTTTGTTAGGTAACCCGCTACTTTAAATGATAATAACTTGGCTCTTCTAACGGACTAATGTTGCATTTGCAAGATCAAATATGAACAAAGATCAATTGGTAATGGAACTCTACTTTAGGGCAGGAGTTTTATGGTGGAGTGGTGTTATTTTCGGGTAATTGGCTACTGGCATCATTGGCTATGTTGTTGTAAGGTACTGTAACCTTTTTACTTTCCCTCCTAAAAGTTTCATTAGAAATATAGTTCTATTTAAAAGATTACAAACAGTAGACAACCTGAAACTCTCCTGGCCGGACTTCCTTTCGTTTAAAAGAGTATTGAGGCCTAATCTGCATATCATACAAGCAAAAACACATAAATATCTAGCACATACCATCATGCTCAGTAAGATATTCTCCACACCGTTAAAGGATGTAATGACCATGCTAATCAGGATCTTTGCTTTTTTATTCCATGTTAGCTTGAATCTTTTAAAGGTCACCGCTATTGTTGCGCCGGGGTTGAATGCTGTTTCCCTTTCAATCGTTGCACTATTGATGTTTGTCCGTCAGAAAGGTAAGCTTCACTTGAATAGCATACATTAGAGGGTACAAAATGGGTGGATCAGATAAAAGGTAAGAATGCCTTCAGTCAAAATTGAACCGGGTTGGGTTGACTTGCAAACACTTCTTTGTCCATTTCCTTAAAATTATAGATAATGAATGCTTCTTTGAGCTATTTTGTTACCTATAAATTTTGAACAGGGTGACTTTTGACACTTTTGAACCATTTACCTTCCTTAATTACTACCTATACTCTTGTGTTTGGTTGCGATAAAGACCACAGTTATGTGATGTCAAAGGATATAGAATAATCTTTGAGGCCGAGTCTGCTTCTATCTAATTAGTTGATTAATCCCGATATGCCCGGATAAGTAACAATATATATTATCGACAACCATACACTTGAAACAATGTATGCTAAACCGAGTATGACGAGCACTAAATATCCTTGGGTGTTTGCATTTACATCAATAAGCACGTTTTGTTGCAACAACTTAGTGGTGTTGGGTTGGGTAAGAAGTTAAATATGCTAGGTTTGAATCGGGTAACTTTTTAGTATGTGCTGAAACACGTTGGATCTGCAAACACTATTTGTTTGTTTTATACATAATCAATGCATTCAATTTTGATTGCAAACACTTATGTATGTAATAATCTAAAATCTGATACCTAAAGTAAAATGGCTTAGGTATTTGTATAAGGGATGTAAAAAGGGTCGACTCAACCTGACACTATTATGCTTATTATGGTCGGGTCTCTACGGGTCTTAAGGATGTTACCCCAATCTGACGTAACCGAAGTGATTGTAGGGTCAGGTTTCAGGTGTGATAGACTGCCAATATCGAGTTTCGGTTCAAACCGATTAAACATTTAGACCCAAAATTATGTATAGAGGTTCAACCCAAATCGACCTATTCTTAAAATGAGTTGAAATAGCACCAACATGTTAATATATTACCTATTTTTAAAATGGGCAAATGGCGCAAACCCACCTCATTGTAAGGTTCCGACCACGAAGCAATGAAGCATCCAATTGTCTGGCGATTTTGCACATTCTGTGGAATTGCAGCCTGAGGTATTTTGAATTCATGTTTGATAATGATTTGTTTAGCGCAGTCATCAACGTCATTGCTGTCATTCACAATATATGATAAAAGGTTAAAATGTTAATTTATATTTGTATTGTAGCACAAGTCATAAAATTTTGAATGTCCATAATATGTATTTAGAGTTATATTTAATTGTAGTTAGTTGGTTCAGATTTCTCATTTCTAAAGTAGCAAAATTCATGAAAGTTGAATAAATTAAGTTAGAGACCTCAGGTAAAGTTGTCAAGCAATGTCAATCATGGTATCTTTTATGTCTCATTTTTAAGCAACTAAAAGGAAAAAAGAGTTAGTGGTGTTGTCCTTATATGCAGGTAAAAGTAACATCATTATAGAAGTTGAAAGTAGCTATAGTATTACTATTACCGGATATTTGTTGTCGATTTTCTTGAGCAGTCACTCATATTCGCAGATCTGGAACCGTTATCCTACCTTCGCACCAAGCCAATCGTCAAGCAACGGCTTCCAATTTTGTTCATTCATTGTCTACAATTTTGGCATTTGCATATTGCTTATCCGGTAATAGTCTATCTCACGTTACATCTTACGTGTTACGAGACATCTGACTTAAGCCATTGGAACCCATTATCCTATCTATTAGTTCATTACATGAAAGTCAATAAATTAAGCAAAATGTTTAGTTGGAGGGTTGTTGCGTGGTGGACTCATAAACTCTCTCTAGGTTCTTTTGCTAATTGATATCTTAAAGATATTGACTAATTTGTGTTCTTTTGCGGAAGTCGCTATTCTTAGCAACAACTTTGAGGTTGGAGAGAAGGAATTATTAAAGTTATAGGAGAAGCTTAACCCAAGAGAACAAGTAAGTCATGGGAATATCATCACTAGAAAGTCTTACATGGTAGTTTATTCAACCACCTTATCCTCACGACACTTTTAAAGAAAATAAAACCTAAACGATAAGGAAAAGTTTCTTTACGATACATCTGGTCAAGCTTATCTTCTAGAATGCAGTGATCATGGCTTACATATAGATGAACTACATGAGGATGCAGCTATGGCCCATGGATGGTGTCTTGAGTCTAATCTGTCACATGACTATCATGAGGATGCAGCTGTAATGCGTATGGGAGCCTGAGGGCGTGAGTGCCATGGTGCAGGTCCCATAGGGTTTACTAGGCGCAATGCCCTTGGTTAGTGACAGGTTGATATGCTCCTTTGTCTTCATGGATATCTGGTTCTATGTTTATCTCCCCCAATGCAGATCTCACTCTCCATAGCTCCATTCCTTTACTCAATATTATCGAATTTGTAAGTTGTAGCAACTATGTAAATCACTGTGTTTTTAAATTCACATCTTTCTTGATAAAAATCCAGTGTATAAATTGCTAAATCATGTATATCATGTGTTTCACCTTTTTATTTCCAGCAAATATTATAGAGTGATATGCATCCTAATGGATCATTTATTCTATTTACATGACTATTGAAAATATCTACAACTAGCTATAGAAATTAAACCAATATTATATTATTATAGTCGGGGAACTTATATTCAGATTCATAATATGTAGTACTCCATCAAATCCAAAATGTTGAGTGTAAGACTATTAGTCTACGATACTAAAGTATTAAACCCGCAATTGTTGTATTATTATTCCATTTTGATCTTGTAAGTTCCACAAGTTTTGACCATTATATATAGTATTATAACACACTGTTCGAAGAATGAGTATAGCATACAACTATACATGCTCCTAAATTTGGCTGAACCAGCCGAGATGTTAAAAAAATAAAATATTCTTAACCTGACCTACATAATGGGACGCAGAATCTGCATAATAAGAAAAGGCAAATGGAAAGACGGTATTAAGACACAACATAATGGCAGATAAGTGGTTCTGCATGAAAAATTACCACCAATTTGTATGTTTTAACCTTTTAAGTTTTAACTCTCAACTCCTTTAACTATCAGCTGTTTAACTATCAATTTGTATGTTTTAACCTGGTGCTAGATTGGATGGTGCTAAAATGCTTTCCTGTTGTCTTGCGACCCACCATGTCTCGTTAGAGGTACAACGTTTTTTAGCATGATAATTTTCTTATGCGAGTTGTATCAATTTTTTTATAGGTATCCCATTTACAGAATCCCCGTTTGCCCCTCTTTGTAGAATCTTGATGTCAGTTTCTTGACTTCCCATTCTCTGTCGACACCATTAAGAGGTAATCCATTACTTTCTTTTTATTCATACGGTCATGGTTTTTCATGTAGTGCTTGCTTGGCGGGTAATATAATTGTGCATAATTTCGGATTGCACTTGGTTTTGTTGTCAAATGGATCGATTAACATTAGAAGCGGAAACTTTGACCCGTATAATGGGTCGATTTGGGTTCTTTTTATATTAAATAGGCAAGATGGGCCTATTAATATTTTATATATATATAAAAAGGGGCCGGAAGTCAACATTATAATTTTTAATTATATACTACTTAATACCTCCTAAAACGTTTTATGCCAAAAACTGGATTTGATATGGTAATTACCCATTTACCCTATAAAATATTTCAAATAATTGGACAAAAAATGTTAACCGATTATGAGGCGTACAAAATGTTACCCGTTTTGACGTGGACCCATTTTCCACCACACCAGTTCTTCCACCTCAATGTCTCATCCTTAAATTTCACATGGAACCTTAAGCCTTCTTACATTAAACTTCCTGATTGCAAATACAAAATGCAGTTGAATTGGCAAAACTCACATATACTTTTGACTTGAAAAGTTATTGGTTTGTTTTGAAGTTAGACACTATGTCCCATTTGAAATGCGACATAACTTGTAATGTCTCATAAATGAGATTTTAAATTTTTCAGTATGTGCATAGTGAGCATCCTATTTAAGTATTCATATACAATGGTTAAATATGTGAACATTTGTTTAGCAAATTTGACAAACTTTACAAAATAAAGCATCATTATTGTTCGTTTTCTTAGTCACAATGATATGTCTAATTTACTTCAACCTTATTTCAAGGAGCTATTACATACCAACAAGAGGATAGGCGATGCATGTGAAAATTGAATGCGATGCCGCAAATCGTGCATACGTCTTGATAAGGTCAAGATGCACTCGACCATGGCGGATAACTCAAGTGGCCCCGAAACGCGAAAGAGTCTTATTTTAAGAATCAACGTTGCTTACAAACAAGATGTATTTTACATTTGCATTTACAAGATATACTTTGTGCTTATGGAAACCTTTTAACTTTTGTTTTCAAATGTTCGATAAACATTTATTTCTTTCCTTTCTTAAAAAGAAGCTTTATTTCCAATTTGAGTTTAAATCATATACTATGTTGTTACAAAGAACTGTGTATATTTTAATTGTTCTATACATGTTAACGTTCATTGTTAATGCATTCAATATAAAAATTGGTACATCTTTTTTTTTTTTTCTTTATTCACTGTATAAAAAAATCGATATTCGTAATTCATTAACCGTTGGTTAATTTATTTGTTCTAATAAAATCTAAAAATAAAAACCACAAGTCATACCCGTCCATCGGACTGGTTTTGACAAGATTTCCATTAATTGTGACACTAATATGCAAAGCTGTTAACATGATCTACAACCTGTGTTTTTTTTAATAAAAGTGTTGTAATTATAAGTCTTATGATAATTTACGTTTAGCGACTCGAAATATTTAAAAGCTTCATGGATCAACTTTTATTTTTGAGCTACTTATTTAAAATGAAAGTTTAAAGTTGATGTATTCTAAACAAAGTTAAGTGAAAGTTTGAAGTTAATGTATTTAAACGAAGTTACTTGTTTTGGAGTAAATTATTTTTGTAACAATAAAATTACAGCTCTAAATAAATGCATGCCATACATGCCCAATGTCTTACAAATCATCCTTTATTATTAATGAATTAATCATATTTATTAGAAGGGTTTTGTTAAACAAACCAATGAGTTATGTATAAGCATTTTATAAATACATAATTAATATTTAATGAACACTCAATAAACTCTAAACATTTCATATTTAACATCACTTATTTCTTTTATAATGATTAAAAACTGTATAGTTATGGACTATATGAGTTCATTAATTGTCATTTTCATAAATTTTGAATATTTACACACAATTCATAGAGTTGTGTTTAACAAAACCCTTATTAGAAAGCCAATAAAACCAACTCGTATTTGTTATTTCTAATTATTGCAATATCTATTAACCATTTATTTCAACTATTTAATGTACCTATTTAATACACAGCTTGTAACTATTTAATGTAACTTACTAAATATTTTAACTATTTATTGCAATATCTTTGTCATTTAATCATTTAGTTTTATAATATCTGGATTTGTAGCATTGAATATGTATATTTTATTTTGAAATTGCATTGAATAGTATTAAAAACCAATTTAATTTAATTGTTAAGTAGCAATCTTTACAATTAATGTAGAACTCGATTCTGAAAACAAACTTAAGGAACTCAAGATAGAGGTGGAGCATGAGTTATAAGAAAAGATTAATTTTGTAAATTACATTAAATAAATTTTATATGAAAATTATGAAAGGTTGTTATTTTTAAATATCTTATAAGTTAGCCAAACAAAATTTATATTCTAAGTAGTTTATTTTTCAAAATAAATAAGCCTAATCTTTTTTAATAATTTTTTATGCCAAACATGCCGTAAATATTTTCCAGTTCCAAATTGTCATGTTAAAACGTGAAAATCAGCAGTATTAAATCAAATATCGTTGGGAAAATTAAAGACCAATTACTAAATGACTGAAACTCATTAAAGGCCCCAACATTATAAACTGAAATGATGGTATCATTTTAATTTGTTACTAAAAGTTGGCTCATAAAAATGTCCAAGAATGGGCAAATAGCATTAGTCACCAAATTTCAAATCTAATCACGCCGGATAATCAAATGAAATGGGCGTAGCAAGCGATGACGCCCATAGACTCGGGTGAACAAACCCATAATTTCGTAAAACCTGATTGTCGGCAAAGTTCAAAGCCCTATTCATACCAGTCCTACACCCTTCACCTGTAAACAACGAGTTATGTCTCCCGTTACAAGGCTGGCAACCCGCGAAATGAGTCACAAAAGGCCTTCTCCAGCTCCCATGCTCATTACCCGCTTCTTTCAAAAACGGCTCTCGTAGCACACCATATGCTTCACTCACTTTCTCAGCATGTCGCCTTCTTAACGTCCCTTCCCTCTTCTCGATCTCCAAATACCTATCGGTTATATCCTGAAATGTGTCAACAATTTCTGTCCAATAGCCTTCTAGATAATACTCAGTCTCGATTAACATCTTCCTTCCGAACCATTCATGTTGTTTCTTCCAGATCAAGTAAGCCAACGCTGTCTGATCAGTTGGCCGATGCTTGAACTCGTCTAATAAAACTTTAGTCCACATGTCCAAGTTTGGAGAACGTGGTCCCATATCAGCCCACATATCCAACAGATCGAGCGACCATTGACAATTTCTTATCAGAAACGATCCGTCATTCAACCCTACCCAACTTTTCTTCACATACACCTCTTCCGGGTAGCCATGCACGACAAAATTATAATTTTTATACTTATGAAAAGGGATCTTGAACTCCATGTCCGTGATAACAGTGTCTTCATCTAGCCACCATATCCACTCAGCTTCGGGATGCGCCAGCATCGCAGCCCGAACTGCTGGAAGCTTCCCCCAACCCCCAGTCATCTTGGGGTCGAGTAACACATTATTGTAGAAAATATCGTAACCATGGATTCGACAATAATCCACTTTGTTACGATATGTCCTCAACAAATAATGATCACCAGTTGGGCTCTTGCATGGGGTAGATTTTGAACCAGTTACAAGAAAGACACGTTCATGTGATTTTGGCAAAAACGTGGGGTGCAATTCGAGCCAGGCTATTCTTTTTTGGTCCCATTCTTTTATGGGTTTGTCGATGGTGTAGCCGAAAGTTGGTTCATCATAGAAGGTGGATATAGGTGGGTCGAACTGGAGGTTAAAGGTCGGGTCAGGTTGGCTGCATTGGCGTGAATCGGGTTTCAGTCGTGAAAAAAAAGGGATTGAGTCGAGAGATGAGTGAAAGAAGGTCCAGAAAAACAATGACATTGTTACAACTCCAGCGAAAATGACCGAGGACCGATCGGAAGGCTTTCGCCAGCCATTTTGTGAGAATGCACCCATTGATACTTAGGTGTCGTTTGTTTTTTCAGAGCTTTTACCTCTTCATCTCGCAAACCATGCCGCAAAAGAAGAGTACATTTAAGCTCTTCATCTGCAATGCAAGGCCGTTTGTTTTGTCTTTATTAAGATCTTCTTTCATTTTTCTTCTTTTCTTCTTTTTCTTTTTCTTTTCACTAGTATTTTTGTGCTATTAAAGTAACTTTTTCTTTCCTTTTCACTAGTTTTTTACATTTCGTCTTTTTTACATTTTCCTCCATTTTCTATGTTTCGCCTGCTTTTTTAATGTTTTCGTCATTTTTACATTTTAGTCCATTTTTCTTACGTTTTAGTCCGGTTTTTACGTTTTAAATCGCTTTTACGCACATCTTTTAACGTTTTCGTTTGTTTTCGTTTTCGCCTTTTTACATTTTCGACCTTTTTTACGTTTTAAATCTGTTTTTTATGTTTTCGTCTGTTTTCTTTCGTTTTCATTCGTTTCTTACATTATCTTACGTTTTGTTAGGTAAGATAAAATGACGCATAAAAACTTATAAAATCATATGAAAATGGAGGAAAAGTAAAATAAACACATGAAAATATAAAAGCGGATTAAAACGTAAAACGAACAAAGCGTAAAAACGGATGAAAACGTAAAATGCACGAAAACGTAAAAAGGACGAAAAGTAAAAAATTTGGCAAAACGTAAAGAAATGGACGAAAACGTAAGAAAACCGACGAAACGTAAAAATGACCGAAAACGTAATGGGACGAAAATGGACGAAAAAACCGACGAAACATAAAAACGGACGAAACGTAAAATATGATCGAAACGTAAAAAATAGATGAAAGCGTAAAAAAAAAGGGTGAAAGCGGACGAAACGGTCAAAACGTGAGAAACGGACGAAACGTAAAAAGCGGACGAATAAGTAAAAAAGCAGACGAAAACGTAAAAAGCAGACGAAAACATAAGAAAACGGACGAAAAAGTAAAAAAGACGAAACGTAAAAAGGGCGGCGTAAAAAGAGGCGTAAAAGCGAAACGACGAACGTAAAAGCGGACGAAACGTAAAAAGGCGGCGTAAAAACAAAGTGAAACGTAAAACGGGCGGTAACGTAAAAAGCGGACGAAAACGTAAAAGGCGGATGAAACGTAAAAGAGATGTAAGATATTGAGAAGAGATGTAAGGGTTGTGAGAAGAGGTAAGAAGTGGAAAGAAGAGATAAATTATGTGCGCATGGTAGAAGAGGAAATAAGAGATTTTAGCCTCTTATGTCCGAAAAACAAACGGTCTTTAAGGAATACGTCTGCCGCAGAATGAAAAGAGAAGAAGAAACGCTTTGAAAAAAGCAAATGCCTTATAATTGATAGGTGTTTGTTTTTTGGAATAGTTGCTTTAGTCTTTGCGATATAGCGGCTTTTATAGATCAACTCTCTAGTTAATATTTTGTTTTTATGTTATTAGTTATTCATATAAATGTTTATCACCTAACTAATTTAATGTCTTTTGTTATTAGACATTGATTATTTGTGTTAGTAATATGTTTATAACAACATAATGTAATATCACTTAATGATAACTTTTACTTATCTTGACATTTTGAGTATATGGAAGATTCAATAATGCTATTACACTAAATCAATGGAGATCGAATCGTAATTTTTATAACGGACAATGTTAGTTTTTTTTATCTCTTTGAAAATACAATTGTTAAAAAACTTTAAAAAATAAGTAATATTGATTGACTAATATATCATTGTTTAAAAACACTAATAACATCTACCATTAAATTTATAATTCAAACACTATATAATTCTTTTAGAAACACATGCAACAATTTATTACGGAACCAAATAAGAAACAAGATAAAAAAAATGACAACCCACTTTCTTAATAAGATAACTAAAAGGGATGAGCCCAAAAACAAAAATAAAAACTAACATACCCACTTAGAGCTAAACACAAATAAAAATTGTACATGCACCACTAAAACTAAAAGACCCTTAAATATATACTAGACGAGTATCCGTGCATAGCAACGGAATTTTATAGCGAAAGATCGTTTAGTGATAAAACAAAGTTTATTAGTTATAAAAATAATAAAAGTTTGAAGATTTGAGGATTAAACATAATGTTTTGAAACCCGGTTCGACCAGGGTGGTTAAACCGGTTAAACTGTTTCGGTCAAAAAATGGGCCGATTTAAACCGAGTCAACCCGATGGGTTGGGTCGAAAACGGGTCAACCCGCCGGGTTTGAAGCATCCCGGGTGAACCCGGTTTTCGATGTGTATTACTCCCTCTGTCCCATTTTTATTGTCCTGTTTGACTTTAACCAGTGTTTCTTGTTCCACTTTGACCATTAATATATTTATTCATGTTATATAATACTTGATAAAAATTATACCAATGAAAATTATATTTAAAACCTAATACATTCATATATTTTTCATCAAGTGTTATATAACACAAACAAAAATAATTACGGTCAAAGTTGAAGAAGAAAGACTAAAAAAGTCAATAGTGGACAATAATTTTGGGACGGAGGGAGTAATAGTTTCGTTTTGAAATATATGTTTTCAACATTTCTTTTTTTAGTTTCGACTTTTCACTTTTTACTTTTTGGTTTTTCCTTTATATATAGTATAGCAGGTACCAAAGACGTTTATTGGCGGTACCACGTGACGATTAACCGGATAAATATATCTCGATGAGACCTAATTCCACCGGTTTGTGTCGGTTTCAACGAGTACTCTCTTGTTCATTTTTGGATGGCTTTTATTGGTTAGCCGAACCGGTAGCAACACTGGTTCCTGGTTGAACCATTTGGTCCGGTCTGGTTTTTAAAACTATATATACCATCAACTTGTTAGTTTGTATAAGGCTTTGTGTGTTTTATTAATTTGTATAATGTGTATAATAACATGTATTTTTCATTTTAGGTTATTTTAAAAATAATATTAATTAGTGTGTTTAATTATTTTATATTTTGGATTTGTAGCTTGTTTAAATTGTACATTGTGAAAATTTTATTGTACTTTTTAATAGGTCGTGTTTTAATTTGTTGTTTTTAATTTGGTAGATATGTTTTTATTTGGTTGTACAATGTGAATAAATTATTGTACTTTTAAGTAATGAAGTGTTTTAATAAAAGTATTAATTATACTATGCATTTCCCTCACTTTTGACTTTAAAGATTTTATTTTTCAAGGTTTGACCATACACTCATTATATGTAATATAGATTAGAAATTGTAAATTAAAAAAGATGGTAATTTTATTTAATAATAGTTACATTTAAACCACATGTAGATACATATTAAAAAAAACGACAAGTTGAAGCACAAGTAAATTTTGTCGAAAGCAATACACTACCACCATTATGTGCAGATAATCGTCTAGTTATAATATAATATAATTCATGAAACCTTTTGTTGGAATTTAAGCATACGAAGAAATCCTCTTAAAAAGTTTGAAACATAGAAAAATATAGAGTCTGATTCGCTTCCAAACTGTCAAGTTTATTACACAAGTCAACCACTTGTGAATGGTCAACCGTAATAAAATTAAAACAGTCTAAAACCAATGCAATTAAGTCCAGAGGAGTATAGTGTTTCCCCGGGTCGTTAAGTCCCACGGAGGTTGAATGGTGTTTGAAAACGTTTCAGAAATAGAATGATCACTAAGGATAATGATCTGTTAGGATTTTGATTGGTAATTACACTACTGATTGATTGGAATTGTATTAGGATACAAAATTATAAAGCACAACAATCAGATTAAACAAATGTAAACGCGTACGTTTACTAAATTCTACGTAAACGTATCAAATAAAACGTAAATTTAAAAGAATAAAACACCTACAGATATGAAAATGATATTTTTACAATCCTAATAATAAAAGAAAATTATTGGAAAATTAAAATTATTTTATAACTATTTATTTAATTATTATTAATTAAAACTATTTTCACTATTTAATAATAATCTAAAATATAAGAAAATATGAAATAAAGCTAGAAAAGTGAAATTATGACTTAGAAAAATCTAAAATATTATAAAATTATTTTAAAACGAAAAGATATTTTTATGTTTTTATTTATTTATTATTAATTATTTAATACATTTTAACTATTTTAAATTCTAATAAATACTAAACAAACTAGGAAAATTATGAAATTTTTCTATAAATATCCTATGATGACAGAAAGCTAAGAAAATTATAAAAACAGGAAGTGCTTAATAATAAGCTGAAAAAGAAAATTAAAAAGCTAATTTATATTAAATAAACGCTATCACTATTTTTAAAATGACGTTTTGTGATTTTTCTTTATAAACCTATTTAACTACCGATAATAAGCAACTTTCATAAAAACAAAATTTTACAACTTAAAAATAAGCGGTTTGATGAGCTTATGAGCTAAACAGTTGAGCTTATGGCTTATTTTGATTTTTAAGCTCAAATAAACTTACAAACTGAACCAAAGATAAAATAAGATACAATTAAGCTAAAGTTACTTAAATGAAGCTAAAAGATACAAAGGAATACACTGATAAGCTTTAAATAAGCAAATAAGCAATTCACCTAAATTTATCTACCAAACAGGCCTGCAGTCAAACTGATAAGCAATTTAAGCTTATTAAATAAGCTAAAAAGCTCAAAATAAGAACTGATGTAGCAAGATGGGTTGGTGGGCTTTCTAAAAAGTCCAAGCTCACACACTGGGGTCCACTAATAAGCTTATAACAAGCTTATGAAAAAGCTTGTAATCTCGATCAATGACTCAAGATGTCTTGAGTCGATGTATACAAGAAATGGGACAAACTAAAAGCTACTTGCGACCTATTAAATAAGCTAGAAAGGTGAAAATAAGCCTTTGGACTAGAGAGACAGCTAGGTTAGCTTTCCAATAAGCTAAGATACACAAACTAAAGCTAACTAATGAGCTCTTGATGAGCTTGTGAAAAGGATGGCTCAAGCGTGCGCAGGCACTTTTTCAAACAAGTGGTTAAAAGAAGCTAAGAAATAAGTCGTTTAACTAGTGACTAGAAATTATAAAAATACTATGATTAAGATGAGCAACTAAATTTTATAAACCTAAAAGCTCAGATTTTGAAAGCTAATATTAAGTCCTATAGAAAATTATTTAGTTTATTCAAAACCGATTGTGAAATTTTGACTTTTTATATTACACTAACAAGTTGACTAAAATGAACTTTGGATTGATTCTACTTACTGATTATGTTATAATAAGCTAATTTAAAACTATAATAAGCTATATGGACTATATGTTCACCTATTTGATTGATTATTTAAGCCACAATCTTAACAGTTACACTAAAATGTGATTCAAAGATCAATTTTGACTTTTACACTAATGAGGACTGGTTTTATTTGTTTCACTGAGCTATTATGACCAAGTGTGATAAACACCAAACAAGAACACTGTCTTGAACAACCTTGAACACAATTAACAAAGCAGTTCCAAACAACCCTTTATAAAACTGTTTTGAAGCTTAAGGTACTAAAACAGATTTTTAAACCAAGGAATCCATTGATTAACTTATAATAACCATATTTAGACAGAATTAAACTAAAATTAACACACTTTAAACAGTGAAACTAGAAAATGCAAATTTTGAGAAAATTGCTTACAAATTGGAATTCAAGTGGAATCTGAGAACCAAGAGCTGAGAACACTTCCTATAGCTTCCCAAGAAGCTCTAAACCCAAGGAAATCCAGTATTCACCCTGCTCCAGCTGTGATCTTCATTACTTGTGATTTTTTATTTATAACTATTTTTTTTTTTGTATTTTTGGTATTTTTTGTTTTTGCTTTTTGATACTAAACTGTATTTTAAGGTTTCTAATAGCTTACATAAGCTATATAAGGAGCTTATATGAGCTTATGAATCCTTAACAACAACTAACAACAACATTCGATCATTTTGAGAATTTGAACAAGGAAATTTGCATAAACTTGAAATGAAACTTAACACCTGAAATTGAGGTTTACAAAGCTTTATCATACACTATGAACATGAAATACAAAGTTTGAAAGCTAATTGATACATCGGAAATTGAAAATTAAGATAATCGACATACATTAACTAAAATTACACTAGATATTTTCTCCTCCTTCTCCTTCTTCTTTATAGACTTTAGAGACTCTCCACATGCTTCGATCATTTCCACTTGCAATCTTGGCCATTGGATGAGCGAGATGATCACAACCTTTGAATTCACTTTGGCGCCAAAAGTGATACTAATGGATCGAGGCGCTCTGCGCAATTAATGCACTTTGGTATGTTGTGGAGGTGTAAGGGGACAATTTGGGAAGTAGATATGGAGCTAGGGAGAGTTGGCAACAAAAGCAGGGGTTGTGAGGTGAGGTGAAGTGTTTGATGGTGGGAAGCATTTATTGATTGTGGGTGGTATATAGGTGGAAAGGATGAGAGGGAGAGTAGGTAGTGAGGTGGAAAGGTGGTGAGGTGGTGGTAAAACCACCCCGGTTTTGGGTTGCGACGCGAGAGAGGAAGGTGAGCAGTGGAGCTGGTTTTGGCGAGTTTAACTATTTTGACCCATTATTAATAGGGAGGGGTTCAAATGGGCATATTGGCAGGGTAAAAAGGATTTTGAACTGGCTCAAGGGTCAAGGTCCAAGGGTCAAGTGATTGGGTTGGGCTTGTGACTGGGCCAGCTGGGTTTGTGTTTGTGTTTTGGGTTTAGTAATATAAAGGGTCCGGTTGGTATAAATTAAGCACAAGGACCATTCATGTAATTTTCTGATTCTTGAAGGGCTAGACCTGCCAATATTCCAAAGTTATTCCAAGGGCCAAACTTGCCAAGTTTCTTTTACCAAAGGTCCATAAATGTTAATTTTCCAATTTTAAACGTCCAAGGGTAATTTTTGCCAATTTTGAAACTTGAGGGACCAAACATGTAAATTTTCCAAAAGTTCACCATAAGGACCAATTTTGCCATTTATGAATAGTACAAGGTTTATTTTTGATTATTTTCACTTTTTAAATTCACCAAGGACTATATTTGACAATTTTCAAACTTTAGGGACTAAAGTTGTCATTTTGTAATTTTTAAACTTTGAAGGGTTTGTTTTGACAACTTTTGAAACTTGGGGGACTAAAACTGCCAATTATGCAAACTTGATACGTTTTTCAACTGTTTTTGGTATTTTTGCATTTGAAACACATAAAACACTTATTTGTGATATTTTTATCATTTTGATGCGTTTCGAGTGTTTTCGGATGTTTTGCGATCTAAAAGGTACAAAATGATGAGTATTTGCACACCATCAATCCCCACACTAAGATATTGCTAGTCCTAGCAATCTTTTGAGAAAACTTAATGGATTTCATCTCTTTACCAAAAGCCATTACTTCGGAGTAGCCAATTGTTTCGAGTTCAAGTAAGAACCTTGGTACAATGATAACCAAATGATTTTGAGCAAATCACCGACTTTCAACGGTTTTGATTTGTCTTTACTAGAAGCCGTTTGCTACGGACTAGCCAACTCTTAGATAAAATATCTTTGGTGAGTCGATTACAATTATGGTTTTCCAATCGCCTTTACCACAAGCCATAAACTTGCGGGCTAGCCAACTTTTCACTAATTAAAGATATGGTGAGCTGAACACCATACAATTTTGGGCAAATTGCAAGCCATAAACGGAATTGAGATATCTTTACCAAGAGCCGTTTGCTCATGGATTAGCCAATCCTTATGTGGTTTAGACATGGCGGACTGATTACCATTTGTTGAGTAAGTGAAAAACACTTACTCCAAAAAAAAAATATATTTGGCCAAAACTGAGGGAATTGGGTGGTATAATTACATGATAAAATTCGTGAGAATCCCCCCACACTAGAAATGAATATTGCCCTCAATATTCAAAGTACCGCGATTATGCCGAAACATAGAACGTAAAAGGGAAATATTACGCCATTATTTTATTTTTGATATATACACATTTTTTAATTGAAACTTTATATACAACAAATAGGGACAACTCCCCACACTAGGGTGGTAGAAAGTAGAAAGAATTCGAAATATGGTGAAAACCCATATGGTGTGCTCTTGTTTTTTATTACCGAGTCGCTAGCTTGACTCGATCCCCGCATTCATTGGTTCATGGGGAAAGTTTGTAGATCCGGACAACCACGGTGGAATGTCCTCTCAAAATAGTGTTTCAATCGATGACCATTCACTTTGAAATTTTGACCATCGGGTTGAGATAACTCAATAGTTCCATAAGGAAATACTTTAGTGATGGTAAATGGTCCGGACCGGTGGATTTTAGTTTTATGAGAAAATCTTCAATCTTGAATTGAAAAGAAGGACTCGATCACCGACGTTGAAAACGCGGTTCTTGATTTTGAGTCATGAATCTTCTTTGTCTTTTGTTTGTAGATCAAAGAGTTTTCGTATGCTTGATCGCGAGTTCATTTAATTCATTCATTTGAACTTTTACGTGATCACCGGTATCTCGAATATCAAGTTTGCATGTTTCAAGGCCTAGTATGCTTTGTGCTCAAGCTCAATCGGTAGATGACACGCCTTTCCGTACACTAGCTTGTATGGAGTACACCATGGGTGTTTTATAAGCCGACGGAAGGCCCATAGTGCGTCATCCGGTTTATCCGACCGGGATGCACGGTTTTCGCCACCGTCCTCTCCGAATTCTTTTATACCACGGTTAGAAACTTCCACTTGCCCACTTGTTTGGGGTGGTATGCGATGAGAGACGGTGAGTTACACCATACTTTGCATGACTCGATCAAATTGGTCATTGCAGAAATGCGTACCACGATCACCGATTATAGCTCGTGGAGTTCCAAACCTAGCAAAACGAGATTTAAAGAATTTCACAACAACTCGGGCATCATTGGTAGGCAAAGCTTTCGCTTCAACCCATTTTGACAAATAGTCAACAACCACAAGTATGTATTTGTTTCCTCGAGATGATGGAAATGGCCCCATAAAGTCAATGCCCCAGATGTCAAAGATCTCACATACTTGAATGGCGTTTTGCGGCATTTCATTTCTTTGTGAGATATTTCCGTGACGTTGACAAGCGTCACAGTTTTTGACAAATTCGTGGGCATCCGTGTAAATAGTGGGCCAATAAAACCCGGAATCAAATACCTTTTTGGCGGTGTAGTTTGGACTATGATGGCCCCGATGGGTCCAAAGATGGCAAGCTTTGAGAATGTCCATAGCTTCCGTCCATAAACACACCGTCGGATGATTTGATCCGCACGATTTTGAATAAGTAGGGTCGTCCCGAGTAATGTTTAACATCTTTGAAGAATTTGTTCTTCATTGGGTCGACATTCCTTTCACTATGAAGTTACCCGCATGGTAATTTGCAAAGTCGAGAAACCATGGGATAGTAGAGTTTCCACGAAAAGAAACCGCATTGAGTGTCTCGAGAGGAAATGTTTCATTTATTTCCTTTTTCTCGAAAACATCTTGGTGAGGGTTTTCTAGATCGACAAATGATCGCCACCGTGTTCTCGGCTCCTTTTTATCACGTATAATGATATCAAATTCTTGCGGAGGAGAACCCAACGGAGCAATCTCGGTTTGCATCTTTTTGCAAAGAGATATTTGAGAGCCGAGTGATCGGTATACACCACGCATTTGGTTAAGATTAGGTGCGGCGAAACTTCTCAAACGCATACACCACGGCTAGTAGCTCTTTTACGTGGTGGTGTAATGGGTTTGAGCTTCGATCATAGTCTTACTCGCGTGGTGGATAGGCCGAAAATGCTTGTTCTGCGTTGCCCGGGATGCACCGATAGCAAAATCACTTGCATCGCACATGAGTTCAAAGGTAAATCGATCGGGAACGAGAATGGGTGCCTCGAAGCTTTTTCTTTAATGTTTCAAAAGCTTTGATGCACTCGGTGAGAAGATAAAAGGAGCATCATTCTCAGGAGATGAGTCATAGGCAGGCGATTTAGAAAAATCTTGTATGAATCTGCGATAAAACCGGCATGACCTAAAAACTCCTAATACCTTTGACGGTAGTAGGATGAGGCAATTTAGCCATAACATCGACTTTTGCTCTATCGACCTCAATCCCGTTTTTGGAAATCTTATGGCCAAGGACTATGCTTTCTTTGACCATAAAGTGGCTTTTCTCCCAATTTAGGCAAAGATTGGTGTCTTCACACCGTGTTAGCATTTTTTCTAAATGGGAGAGACATGTTTGAAACGAGTCCCCAATGACCGAGAAATCATCCATAAACACCTCCATTGTTTCCCCGATCATGTCGTGGAATATGGCCATCATACATCGTTGGAACGTGCGGGGAGCATTACATAGGCCAAAAGGCATACGTCAGAGGCAAAAATTCCGTATGGGCAAGTGAATGTGGTCTTTTCTTGATCCCGTGGATCAATGGGATCTGAAAATAACCCGAGAAACCATCAAGGAAGCAGTAGTACTCGTTCCCCTCGCTAATCTCTCAAGCATTTGGTCCATGAAGGGTAGAGGAAAATGGTCTTTCTGGTGGCGTCATTCAACTTACGATAGTCAATGCAAACACGCCATCCTGCTACCACCGAGTTGGAATTAACTCGTTTTCTTCATTTGTGACAATGATTATGCCACCTTTTAGGAACACGTGAATTGGGCTAACCCAAGGACTATCGAGATCGGGTAAATTAATCCTACATCAAGAAGTTTGATAACCTCTGTTTGATAACATCATGGATTTTTGATTTACTCTTCTCGATGTTGAACTCGCTGGTTTGAAGTCATCCTCCATCAAGATTTTGTGAGTACAAAACTCGGGGTTGATACCCTTAATGTCGGAGAGTTTCCAAGCAATTGCTTGCTTGTGTGACATCAAGACCTTTATGAGCGCAGCTTTTCATCTTTACTCAAATCTCGAGCAATAATGACAGTAATTTATCATCACCCTCAAGAAATGCATACTCGAGATGAGGTGGTAAGTCCTAAGTTCGACTTCGTGAAATTCTTGATTTTCTCAACCGACTTGACTTCCTTGTTATGAAGCTCGACGGGAGGGAGCGATGAAGGATCATCATTGAGCATCTTCTCGATGAGAAGAATATCTCCTCGATGTCAATTGGGCGTGATCAATTTCCCATGAAATGTAATCACTAGCCAAGTATGCTTCAATCTCTTCCAAGATAAAGTCGCTTCCTCAAACGGAGTGAGAAAGGAGAAATTAGCAATGATGGGTTGAGATGAATGAGTGAGATTATCACTCGAAGAATTATGATCATAACCAAGAACTTCTTGAGTACTCTTGAAGCAACATCAATGACTTCTATTCGGTTAACCGACTCGTAATCATAGTTTGCGGAGTACCAAGTTTGATCAAGGTTAAAGGTGACGACTTCATTACCTACACGTAATGTGATTTCATGCTCAAATACATCAATGAGAGCACGGCCCGCTCGTGAATCCTCGTCCAACAATGAGAGGAACCCGATGATCGCATCGAAATCAACAACCACAAAGTCACCGGAAAATGGAACTTTCCTACTTTCAAAATCGCCCCTGCAATGCCAAGTGGACGGGATATTGTACGATCCGCAAGCTCGAGAGTCATGCATGTAGGAGTAAGGTCCTAAGAGAAAGTTTCTTCCATCTTGAAAGAGGCATCGATTGATGCTTGCACCAAGATCGGCTAAGGCAAAGCATTCAACCATTCACGGAAATACACAAGGTAAGAGAAATTTTCCAGATCTCCAAGCTTCTCGAAGCTTCTTTAAAAGAACTGAAAGGTTCTCGTTCGAAGGAGTTTTGCCATCTCAAACACTTTTCCTTGTTGCTTAACATGTGTTTGAGAGTTGATGCAAACTTGGGCATCGAGATGATAGCATCCGCAAAGCTTATGTCAAAATGTAGTTCTTGGAAAATTTGAAAAATTTGTCCATTTGATGACCGGCTTTTCAAGGAGCTTTGCTCATTCAAACGTGATGGGTAAGGAATAGAAGATTTGGATTGGGGTTTTCAACGGGAGCTACGGAGGTTCAAAACAACTCTGGATTGGATTTGGGTTTCGGACAACGAGGATGGACATCGTTGGTACCTCCGTTATTAGTAGGAAGTTCCTTGTCCTTTGTCACCTCGGGTTCACTTTCCACTACCTTCGGAGAGAAGAAGAAGAGGTAGTAGGAATAGCGGGTCCATTGTATGAAACACCACTTCGGTTGTGATCGCCTTTGCATCGCCTTCGGGTTAGCGATCGTGTTGCTTGGAAGTTTTCCGAGCCCGAGGGTTGATCATTTAAAGACTTCTTTAGATCGTGATCCGACCGACCAACAACCTGTTCATTTCATCTTGGGATTTCATGAATTGCTTCAATAACTCATCGATGATGGTATTGGAGGAGTGGAGGAAATTTTGAGGTCGTATGTTTTGATTATGACCTTGTTGTTGAAAATTCCTTGGTTAGGATTCACATTTCACGAAATTGATTCCCCGATTGAAATTGTTTTGATTGAAATTTCCTTGATGTTGGAAACCTTGATTTGGTCCGGATAGAAATTACCTTGGTTTTGATAACCTTGGTTCATTCTAGGTTGGTTCGATTCGGTTTTGTATGTTAGGATTACGGTTAAACCGGGTGGTCCTTGATAAGTATTAGCACGGTAGTTTGGTTCATTTTGAGGACGGTATTGATTACCTCCACGATGTGAAGTACCGCTATAGCATTGGCTTCAAACGGACTACCATCGGTGGCGATCTGATTGTAGTATGCATGAGGGCCACCACAAGTAACACGCACCTCAACTTTCTTAACTTCACCATGTGATGGTGTACGTGTGAAAGTGACTTTCTTTTGGTTAGCAAGAACCAAAGCTCGAACAATATCTGTGAGTTTGTCAATCTTAGCATCGGTGCTAGATGTACTCACGTGAGATGAAGTAGAAGGTCCCGCATTAGGCCGAGATTGATATGTCTTTGTTCGGAAAGAGGCGGACTGGGACTTGTTTTTTATGATTTGCAAGGCTTCTTTTGTGGTCTTGCTCAGAAATTACCTCCATGAGGCATTTAAAGAGTCTTGGTTAGTTTGGTTCGGACCATTGTAGAAAGTATCCATTTGCATTAACTCGGTAAAACCATGATGCGGACACTTCGGAGCAACTCTTTATAACGATCCCATGCCTCACCAAATGATTCATCAAATCTTTGAGAGAATTCCATTATCTCATTCTTAAGACTTGTAGTTCGGGATGGAGGATAGAATTCGTTAACAAACTTAGTGACTAAATCCTCCCATGTCTCAATGGAACGAGGGGTTGTTTCTCAAGCCAATTCCGGCTTGTCCTCTAGAGAATGGGAATAAAGAAGCTTAATTGCTTCATGTCGGACATTCTTGTATTTGATGGTCGATGCAATCTTGTTGAACCATCGAATATGTGCATGAGGTCGTCCCGCTCAAAACCATAAAATTGGCTTTGGGTTACAAGATTAAGCAACCCGTTTTGAGCTCAAGGTATCGACCACAATGGTTGGGACAATAATGGCATCTCCGTAACCCTCGATGGGTGCTTGGAGAAGCTCATTCATCGGCTTATCTTCCGCCATTACGACGGGGGTGGTGGTGCTAGACGAACTCGATCACGGTGAAGGAGCGAACGTCCTCTCGCTCACGAGGAATACTTACAAGCTCGAAAGTGGACTTGTAGAGTGGAAGAACGAGTCGCATGCACTAAGTATTAAAATCAACTTTCAAAAACAAATGCGAGGCAAAACGACAAGTGAACTTAAACCAATAATCACAAATGAAATGGCTTTTGAAAAAGGTACACCAAATCACAAGGAAACAAAGGCAAGTTTTGATCTTTAAGATTGGGAACTTATTAATGTTCACACCCCGGTTGGTAGGTGTTCTCGCCTTGGTTTGCGGTGGTTGATTTTATGTATTTAAGTACCACCGAAAAGACGTAGGTATGGATTGGTGCTAAGGGTTTAAATACTTTTGGACAATATTTTGGTATCGTCTCGTTTAACCAAATCGCACTCTTTAAGAATCACCTTAAAGAAAATACAAGATAGAAAACGTTACGATTGTTTTGTTGTTTTATATTTTTTTTGTGTTGTTAACACTTTAGGAAAAGTGTTAATGAACTTTTTGATAACTTTACAAAAAAACTGTTTACAAAAGGTGGTATATGTGCAAGTATGGGTCTGAAAATATTTAGAACACGCTAAAGCCTCCCCGGCAGCGGCGCCAAAATTTGATTTGCTTCCAAACTGTCAAGTTTATTACACAAGTCAACCACTTGTGAATGGTCAACCGTAATAAAATTAAAACAGTCTAAAACCAATGCAATTAAGTCCAGAGGAGTATAGTGTTTCCCCAGGTCGTTAAGTCCCACGGAGGTTGAATGGTGTTTGAAAACGTTTCAGAAATAGAATGATCACTAAGGATAATGATCTGTAAGGATTTTGATTGGTAATTACACTACTGATTGATTGGAATTGTATTTGGATACAGAATTATAAAGCACAACAATCAGATTAAACAAATGTAAACGCGTACGTTTACTAAATTCTACGTAAACGTATTAAATAAAACGTAAATTTAAAAGAATAAAACACCTACAGATATGAAAATGATATTTTTACAATCCTAATAATAAAGAAAATTATTGGAAAATTAAAATTATTTTTATAACTATTTATTTAATTATTATTAATTAAAAACTATTTTTAACTATTTAATAATAATCTAAAATATAAGAAAATATGAAATAAAGCTAGAAAAGTGAAATTATGACTTAGAAAAATCTAAAATATTATAAAACTTATTTTAAAACTGAAAAGATATTTTTTATGTTTTTTATTTATTTATTATTAATTATTTAATACATTTTAACTATTTTAAATTCTAATAAATACTAAACAAACGAGGAAAATTATGAAATTTTTTCTATAAATATCCTATGATGATGAAAGCTAAGAAATTATAAAACAGAAGTGCTTAATAATAAGTCAAAAAGAAAATTAAAAAGCTAATTTATATTAAATAAACGCTATCACTATTTTTAAAATGACGTTTTTGTGATTTTTCTTTTATAAACCTATTTAACTACTGATAATAAGCAACTTTCATAAAAACAAAAATTTTACAACTTAAAAATAAGCAGTTTGATGAGCTTATGAGCTAAACAGTTGAGCTTATGGCTTATTTTGATTTTTTAAGCTCAAATAAACTTACAAACTGGAACCAAAGATAAAATAAGATACAAATAAGCTAAAGTTACTTAAATGAAGCTAAAAGATACAAAGGAATACACTGATAAGCTTTAAATAAGCAAATAAGCAATTCACCTAAATTTATCTACCAAACAGGCCTGCAGTCAAACTGATAAGCAATTTAAGCTTATTAAATAAGCTAAAAAGCTCAAAATAAGAACTGAGGTAGCAAGATGGGTTGGTGGGCTTTCTAAAAAGTCCAAGCTCACACACTGGGGTCCACTAATAAGCTTATAACAAGCTTATGAAAAAGCTTGTAAATACTGATCAATGACTCAGTATGTACTGAGTCAGTGTATACAAGAAATGGGACAAACTAAAAGCTACTTGCAGCCCTATTAAATAAGCTAGAAAGGTGAAAATAAGCACTGGACTAGAGAGACAGCTAGGTTAGCTTTCCAATAAGCTAAGATACACAAGCTAAAGCTAACTAATGAGCTCTTGATGAGCTTGTGAAAAGGATGGCTCAATCAGTGCACATGGCACTTTTTCAAACAAGTGGTTAAAAGAAGCTAAGAAATAAGTCGTTTAACTAGTCGACTAGAAATTATAAAAATACTATGATTAAGATGAGCAACTAAATTTTATAAACCTAAAAGCTCGATTTTGAAAGCTATTATTAAGTCCTATAGAAAATTATTTAGTTTATTCAAAAACTGATTAAGCTGAAATTTTGACTTTTTATATTACACTAACAAGTTGACTAAAATGAACTTTGGATTGATTCTACTTACTGATTATGTTATAATAAGCTAAGTTAAAACTATAATAAGCTATATGGACTATATGTTCACCTATTTGATTGATTATTTAAGCCACAATCTTATGAGCTACCTTCAAATGTGATTCAAAGATCAATTTTGACTTTTACACTAATGAGGACCGGTTTTATTTGTTTCATCGAGCTATTATGACCAAGTGTGATAAACACCAAACAAGAACAACGCCTTGAACAACCTTGAACACAATTAACAAAGCGGTTCCCAAACAACCCTTTATAAAACTGTTTTGAAGCTTAAGGTACTAAAGCAGATTTTTAAACCAAGGAATCCATTGATTAACTTATAATAACCATATTTAGACAGAATTAAACTAAAATTAACACACTTTAAACAGGTAAACTAGAAAATGCAAATTTTGAGAAAATTGCTTACAAATTGGAATTCAAGTGGAATCGAGAACCAAGAACGAGAACACTTCCTATAGCTTCCCAAGAAGCTCTAAACCCAAGGCAATCCAAGATTCACCCCGCCCATTTGTGATCTTCATTACTTGTGATTTTTATTTATAACTAATTTTTTTTGTATTTTTGGTTTTTTTTTTTTTTTTTTTTTTTTTTTTGATTTTTGATACTAAACTGGATTTTAAGGTTTCTAATAGCTACATAAGCTATATAAGGAGCTTATATGAGCTTATGAGTCCTTAACAACAACTAACAACAACATTCGATCATTTTGAGAATTTGAACAAGGAAATTTGCATAAACTTGAAATGAAACTTAACACTGAAATTGAGGTTTACAAAAGCTTTATCATACACTATGAACATGAAATACAAAGTTTGAAAGCTAATTGATACACTGGAAATTGAAAATTAAGATAATCGACATACATTAACTAAAATTACACTAGATATTTTTCTCCTCTCCTTCTCCTTCTTTCTTTATAGACTTTAGAGACTCTCCACATGCTTCTGATCATTTCTCACTTGCAATCTTGGCCATTGGATGAGCAGAGATGATCACAGCCTTTGAATTCACTTTTGGCACCAAAAGTGATACTAGTGGATTGAGGCAGTTCTGCTGCAATTAATGCACTTTGGTATGTTGTGGAGGTGTAAGGGGACAATTTGGGAAGTAGATATGGAGCTAGGGGAGAGTTGGCAACAAAAACAGGGGTTGTGAGGTGAGGTGAAGTGTTTGATGGTGGGAAAGCATTTATTGATTGTGGGCTGGTATATAGGTGGAAAGGATGAGAGGGGAGAGTAGGTAGTGAGGTGGAAAGGTGGTGAGGTGGTGGTAAAACTACCCTGGTTTTGGGTTGCAGACGTGAGAGAGGAAGGTGAACAGTGGAGCTGGTTTTTGGCGAGTTTGACTATTTTTGACCGGTATTATTAATAGGGGAGGGGGTTCAAAATGGGCATATTGGCAGGGTCAAAAGGATTTTGAACTGGCTCAAGGGTCAAGGTCCAAGGGTCAGGTGATTGGGTGGGGCTTGTGACTGGGCCAGCTGGGTTTGTGTTTGTGTTTTGGGTTTAGTAATACAAAGGGTCCGGTTGGTATAAATTAAGCACAAGGACCATTCATGTAATTTTCTGATTCTTGAAGGGCTAAACCTGCCAATATTCCAAAGTTATTCCAAGGGCAAACTTGCCAAGTTTCTTTTACCAAAGGACCATAAATGTTAATTTTCCAATTTTAAACGTCCAAGGGTAATTTTGCCAATTTTGAAACTTGAGGGACCAAACATGTAAATTTTCCAAAAGTTCACCATAAGGACCAATTTTGCCATTTATGAATAGTACAAGGTTTATTTTGATTATTTTCACTTTTAAATTCACCAAGGACTATATTTGACAATTTTCAAACTTTAGGGACTAAAGTTGTCATTTTGTAATTTTAAACTTTGAAGGGTTTGTTTTGACAACTTTTGAAACTTGGGGACTAAAGCGCCAATTATGCAAACTTGATACGTTTTCAACTGCTTTTGGTATTTTGCATTTGAAACACATAAAACACTTATTTGTGATATTTTATCATTTTGATGCGTTCTGAGTGTTTTCGGATGTTTTGCGATATAAAAGGTATAAAAATGATGAGTGTTGCACACTCATCGTAGTCAAAGAGTAGACTTGTTAAAAATGAAATGTTATAGAAGCTAACTAATTTATACATTTTCAATAATATGTATTTTCCTAAAATGAAAATTATAATATTTTCGTATCTTTTGTGTATTCGCCATTTTTTTCTATTTCTTTATTTTGAATTCTTGAAGAACATTGTTCATGAAAATATAGGTGTTACAAAAACGAATCGAAAAGCACTACCGCCAAAAAGTTTATTTAATTTTTGACTCCTTGCATCAGCAAAGTATTTCTCTAGTTTTTAATAAATAACGATAAATTAACTGGTTTCTGACTTCTTGTGAAATATTAATTGAATTTTATTAAATATTTAATTTACATTTTAGATAAAACTTATGATCGAGCATATTTATATTACCCAAAATACAAGTTTTCAATGCATGATGTACAATGCAAAATAAAAATGTTTTGGATATATATGCAAATATGCAAGTTTTAGTGATTATATATGCAATTGACCCTATATTTTATACCATAAAGACTCGCATCTATGCTAGTTGTAAAATACAATTACTTTAAAAATAAAACTTTGGAATTTTTACTTTGCTATATCTATGTTTTTTGTTAAAAAAATTGTTGTTAAATGAACTTTATCTTAGACAATAAAGTAAAATACGAAATATGAAAACATGGTGGTTGAAGAAAAGATGCAGATCTTAAGAGTATATTCATTTATATCAATATTACTATTTGAGTCACTTTATTTTGCTTACCCACAAATTCATGTTACCAAGGGATAAATCCCCACCATGCATCTAGTTTGATCTAATGGTGGGGATTAACCTAAGATTTAAAAGGTAAACCTAAGTCTAAGTTTTTTTTCTTGTCTTTTTGTCTTTCTTTTTTTATTCACATATTTTTTTTGTCTTTTTTTTAAATTAACGTTTTTTTTCAATTCCCGTTTTTTTTTTCTTTCCTTTTTTTTTTATTTTTAAATTCACGTTTTTTTCTCATTCGCGTTTTTTTCTTCGTTTTCGTCTATTTTCATACGTTTTATCCGTTTTCATACATTTCATATGTTTTCGTCCGTTTTAATACGTTTTCATCCGTTTTCATCCATTTTCGTCCGTTTTCATCGGTTTTCTTTCGTTTCGTCAATTTTTCATACGTTTTCATCCATTTTCAAAGCGTGTTTTACGCTTTCATACGTTTTCGTCCGTTTCATACGTATGGGTCCATTTTCACGTTTCGTTCGTTTTCTTGCGTTTCATACGTTTACGAATATCACAAGTGATTTTAGAATATCACTTTTGATATTCTAAATATCACTTGTGATTTTCTCAATATCATTTTGTGATATTCGAATATCACTTTGTGATATTATGAATATCACTAGTGATTTTCTAGATATATCTTTGTGGTATTCTTAATGTCACTTGTGATTTTCATGTTACAAAACATTAGTTGAAAATCACTTGTAATATTCGAAAATCACAAAATATCACTTGTTGATCATCTCGATATCACGAAAATCACTTGTGATATTGAGAATATTAGTTGTGATACTCGTAATATCGCCGTGATATCACGAATTTCACTTGTGATATTCGAGACATATAAAACGACCAAAACATTTAAAACCTACAAACGTATGAAAGCGGACGAACATGTATGAACTTTAAACCAAAATTTGGCTATTTACTCTTTATACGTGGTAAATATAAACTTACATATTTTTATAAGTTTCAAAATAAGCAAATTAAGCTTGTGAAACATAAACCGAAATCACATAAGCTCATAAGCAAATAAAATAAGATTAAACAATTTCCCTCAAACTATGTAGTTGCTATTCAAATTATATATTTATGATATTCTGGATATCACTTTGTGATATTCTGAATATCAATTTTGATTTTGATGTTACAAAACATTAGTTGAAAATCACTTGTGATATTTAGAATATCACAAGTTATATTCTGAATATCACAGAATATCACTTGTGGTCATCTGAATATCACAGAATATCACATAATATCAAAGAATATCACTTGTGATATTCATAAACGTATGAAAACATCAAAAAACATTTAAAAACGAACAAAAACGTGAAGAAAATTGATGAATATGTATGAAAATGGATGAAAACGTATGAAAGCGTAAAACAGTATGAAAGCGTAAAAAAAAAAAAAAAAAAAAAACGTGATTTAAAAGATAAAGACAAAATATAAATAAATAAAAAAGAAAGATAAAAAGACATATAAAAAAATTTGGACTTAGGTTTATCTATTAAATCTTATGTTAATCCCCACCATTAGATTAATCTAGATATGGATGGTGTGAATTTGTCCCTTGGTAAGCACCAAAATAAAGGTAAGCAAATGAAAATTCCTCATCACTACATATAAAAAAAAAGGGTCAAACTTTGAAAACTAAAAATATTAAAAGTCAAAGGTGAGAAAAATGTATGGTGTAATTAATACTCTTATTAAAACACCACATTACTTAAAAATACAATAATTTATTCACATTGTACAACCAATTAAAAACAAATATACCAAATTAAAAACAAGCAATTAAAACATCCATTACTAAAAAGTACAATAAAATTTTCAAAATGTACAATTTAAACAAGCTACAACATAATCCAAAATACAAAATAATTAAACACACTAATTAATGTTATACTTAAAACACCCTAAAATCATAAGTACATTATATTATACACATATACAAATTAATAAAACACACAAAGCTTCATACAAGCTAACAAGTTGAGGGTACATATAGTTTTCAAAATCGGACCGGACCAACGGGTTCAACCGGAAACCGGTGTCGCCACCGGTTCGGCTAACCAATAAAAGCTATCCGAAAACGAACCAGAGAGGACCTGTGAATCAGGTCTCATCGAAATCTATTTCTCCGGTTAACGTCACAGGGTACCCGCCGCCGCAACGCGCGGGTACCCTGCTATATTATATATAAAAGAAAAAACAGAAAGTAAAAAGTGAAAAGTTGAAACTAAAAAAGAAAATGTCGAAAACATATATTCGAAAAGGAAACTATTAATACATATCGAAAACCGGGTTGACCCGAGACGCTTCAAACCCGATGGATTGACCCGGTTTAATTTGACCCGTTTCTACCCAACCCGTCGGGTTGACTCAGTTTAAATCGACCCATTTTTTGACCGGAATGGTTCAACTGGTTGAACCACCCGGGTCGAACCGGGTTTCAAAACATTAAGTTTAATCCCCAAATGTTGAAACTTTTATTATTTTTCGTTTATAACCCATAAACTGTTTTTAACACAAAACGATTCGTCGTTATAAAATCCCGTTGCTATGTACGGGTACTCGTCTAGTATCTATACCATATATATAACGGAAAAAATTCATATTATTTAAAGTGAAAAATTAAGAAAACTGTATATGGAAACCAAGTAAAAATTAAGAAAACTATATATGAAAACCATAAACTTTTATTATTATTTTCATTTATAACCCATAACCAATATTATTTTCATTCAGTTTAAATCGTGTTTAATTCCAAAGTTCTTAATCTTTTATTATTTTTCGTTTATAAACCATAAACCTTTTTTATCACTACAATTGTATGTCGCTATAAAATCCCGTTGCTATGCACGAGTACTCGTCTAATATGATAAATGTAGCAAATTAAATTCAGTTCCACTGATATTTTGATTCTGAATTATGTTCATGAATTTGGCAACTTAAACTAAAATTGCTACAACATTTGATAAGGTAAACTAAGTATTTAACTTTAGAAAATATTGCTGTTTTTTTTTTTTTTTTTTTTTGTCTAACAAGTTCCTTAAAGACACTCGCTAAACAAATAACCTGCACACACGTTTCTACAATATGTCATAGATAGATTTCAGTCAATGTTGAGAGGCCGAAGAAGAAAATACACGAGAGACAAGATTTATAGAAGTAAAGAATTAGTACTCCCCTGTTCCTAATCACAACCTGGACAGGATCATTTTTACTTTCAAGCGGTCAATACGAGTTGAAACTAATATAGTTCTGAAACAGTGTATCTTGATTTTGATTTTTTCCTTTGCCGCCACACTCCCCAGGATAGTGCTGTTGAACGAGAACGGAACTCAAAATTGGTAGAGTACAAGAATAAGTTTGTTGGCAGATTCTCAAAGGCTTAATGCAATGAATATGACTAACTGTAAATAAGGTAACATGCTTTGTTTCAAGTTTTTTTTTATTAAAGCTGTTTCATAGTTCACCAAACCACTATTGCTGTTTTTTTACTAATTTCCATTTTTAAGTTAATTGTATATAAGAACGATTGTTCATGAGCCATAAATTTATTTTTCTAATATCTCAATCTCAGTTTTTGCTAACATATTGGTCCAATGTTACTTGATCAGATGTGATACATTAAGTTCTCATTCTTCTATCATCAACTGATACTTTATGGTTTTCAAAGCTTAAGTTAATGTTAGACTTTATGACTACTATTATATTATGATTTGATAATGTTGGCTATCAGAAAGTTGATGCAAATTTAGTATGATGTCTATTGTTTGAAAAAAAGCCAAAACTTGAGTTACATTTTCATTAATCACCAACTGTTTGTAAAAAAATGAAAAAAATATTGTTATTTACTTTTTGATATATGAAAATGTAGGTTGGATAAGTCACATGTTATCAAGCTAATTAGTGTGTGTATGTTTGTATAGGTTCGAGCATGCTATTTGCTTTAGTACGAAAGCAAATGTGACATGGAAGAGCTTATTCGCGTTGGAGGTATATTCATTCATCCTTTGAATGTGATCAGATATAAACTCAATTAGTAAGCATATGGAACAGTTTATAGTTTTGAACGAACAGATAACGGATGTGTATCCAGTGTTAAAGCTTTTTGTGTTATTTACTTTTTGTGAACCTGATGTCCTGTTTTACTGTTCTGCAGAAATCTACACGCAAAGACATGTTCCTAGAGCTGTTGTTTCTGCTATTCAAGTGATCGCCTGAGTCACACGGCCTGCTTAATCTAACCGTAAAAGAAGTGCCGACATAAGAAAATTATAGCTGAGAAAATCACTGAGGATCGTAATGCTTGTGTACATAAAGTTAAAGAGGAGCTCAAGTCAGATCATCCAGACGACTCGCAAATTATGGCATGAAACAAGGCATGTGGCATATCAAAGGCATTTTTCAGGTTTTGGTGTTTAATCCTTTAATATACGTAGTAATAGAGGCGGCAATCTAAACCCATTAAAACTATAAATTTTCCAGATTGTGGTCATATTTTATTTCCAATTGGGTAAATATGGGATTTTTTCAAACTTTAATGTCTCATTCAGAACCAAGTCACCAAATCATATTGTTTTATCACACCCCTATTGGTTTAATGGACAATAAATTAATAGACGTGTGTTAGGATCGAACTCGAGACCACGGGATTGCACACTTTGCGTATGAGAATTAAAGTTAATAATTAAATGTAATAGTTATATTTATTTATTAATTAAACGAAATAACATAACGGACGTTAAGTAATTAGTGTAATGAACTAACGGTCGTTAAATGTAATTGGAAAATGATTAAGTTGTAAATAATGGGAAGGCTCCAGAATTCCTTGTGGGATACCTCATCCGATCGGCCACAAGAAAAGGAAACCCAATCCATCTACAACTCAAACTTGTTCACCAAGTTTGTTTAGGTATAAATACAAAACCAAGGGTGTTTGTAATTTATCTCTTGTACTCATTAAGCTAAACCTAAAATTAAGTTTGTAATTTATCTCTTGTTACATCATTAAGCTAAACCTAAAATTAAGTTTGTAGGTATAAATACAAAACCAAGTTTGTAATTTATCTCTTGTTACATCAAAATAAAATCACCAAGCAAAATATGACCGCACAATAAAATCACCAAAATCAACATCAAAATCTTAAAAAACATGTCCTGCTCATGCGGGTCAAGCTGCTCTTGCGGCTCAAGCTGCAACTGCAACTCGTAAATTCATTTCTCTTTACCAAGTTCCATTTGTATTAATATTATTTGTCAAGAATCTCGAGTTTCTTATTATTTTTGACCGATGCAACGTTGAGAGATCGACTGCCACCATGATGATGAGTGATGAAGTTATATTTGCCAAGGGGTTTGGTGGTGAGAGTGAATCAAGCGCGTCAGTGTGATCCTTGCAACTGCTAAGCACGATGTTGAACCACAACTCATATAAGCATATATAATTGTGTTTCGTCTTGTGTGTTTTATGTACTGTATTAAATAAAACGAAACCTTTGTGTTATTTGAATTTGTAATGGTGTTTCTATGCCTTCCTTCAGTTTGTGTAAAATTCAAACACCTTTTAAATCGACTTGTTTGAGTCTTTGTAAAAAGCTTAGAACCGTATGAACTTAAAAGTGAGAGATGAATGAATTTGTTTGTTATTAATTGTTGTCTACCTGAACATAGCAGAAAAGTGAGAAAGCCGTACTTTACCTTTTTTTTTTTTTTTGCTTCGTGAAATGGACATGCCCATTTACAGGACAAAAAGAGATCATTCTAACTCTATTCATTCCAATTCATGCATTAATGAATAGAATATAGGCTGACCTATCATAGTAATTTATCTTGTGATTTAGTCGACTATATATTGTGCTCCTTGTTGTCTGGTTGTTGCGCTTTAGGTTCTAGATTCGTCATTACAGTTTATTATTGTTATCGATCTCTACTTATTGTTGCTGTGCTTCGTTGCTAAATTATTTTTTTTGGGATCTCACTGTTAATCATTATCCTAGTATTGATCCAAGCATGTGACGGTGTTTTTGTTCCAAAAACCCTAATTAGTTAGGATTTTTCTGCGTGCACACAAGATCATACGCTACTTGCTCTTCTTGTTTTCTCGTTGTGTGAATTGTGATGATGAGTGTGGGGTTCTTGGATGCAGGTGGAGGAGGTAAGAAAAAGAAAAAGAAATAGGATAACGATTTTATTGGTGTTGGTTCAAATTCTTCGACTATGGATTTTGTTGGATATATGAGATGTTACTCTCACAAATATTTGCTCACAAAAAATTATTACGACAAAATTTTAAATCACTCAAAAAATTCTTTATTAAAACACTTGATAAAACTTTCTTTTTCTTTGGTAGCTCACTCGTACATTTCTATTACAAATATACTAGCTTATATAGCAACTTGCATGGCCATGCATATTACAATATGAAAACTAGAAAGCTTATAACTCAAAGATTGCATGAGATTTCCTATGCCGACACTACAACATGCATTTACCGCATGCTAGTTGACTTACTATGTAGAAAGCAAATTGCATAATTTCTTTGGTAACAAGAACATGCCTAAAACATAGCCTTACTATAATTTTCTCATACTTGAATAGTTGGGAAGACTTTTGGCTTTCAAAAACGTTTTCTTTTTCTTTATTTTGTAGAAAACACATTAGTTTACATTCTCCCCGTAATGTGTTTTGGCTGAACTCCCAACTTTCGTCTGAGCTTCTAAAACTTTTCTCGTGTAAGTGTTTTTGTGAAAATGTCTGCTAGCTGATCATTCGTTTCACAAAATTCTAGTTGCACCTCTCCGTCTTCAATTGCTTCTCTGATAAAATGATGTTTCAAAGCGATATGCTTTGTGCGGCTATGATGAACCGGGTTCTTTGCGATTACTATTGCTGACATGCTATCGCAGAAAATTCTTGTAGGCTTGAATTGCTTTTCTCCAATGTCTTCAAAAATTCTTCGTAGCCAAATTGCTTGTGATGTGGCTAGAGCTGCTGCAACATACTCTGCTTCTGCTGATGATTGAGCGACTGTTTGTTGCTTCTTTGAGCACCAACAAAACACACATGAACCAAGTGAAAATATATATCCAGATGTACTTTTCATGTCGTCTGTACATCCTCCCCAATCACTATCACAAAAATCATGCAAATTTATATTTGCATTTTTCTCAAACTTGATTCCAAAATCTTTCGTGCCTTGAAAATATCTTAAAATTCTTTTACCAACTCCCATGTGGATTTGACTAGGATTGTGCATGAACCTTGGGAGTAAACTTGCGGCAAACATGATGTTGGGCCTTGTTGCTGTGAGGTATAACAATTTTCCCACCAAACTTTGGTAAAGTGTAGCGTCCACTTTATTTGAGCCATCTTCTTTCATGAGCTTTTCATTGACAACCAAAGGAGTGTCCTTCAGTGTGCATTCCGACATATCAAAAATCTTCAAAATCTTCTCGACGTACTTTTCTTGACAAATAAATACGCCTCCGTCGTCTTGATAAATTTCCATTCCGAGAAAATGATTCAGAAGTCCTAAATCACTCATCTCGTATTTTTGCATCATTTCATTCTTGAAATATTTGATCATTTTCTTGTTATTCCCTGTGAACACAAGATCATCGACATAGAGCGCTACAATTAAAATGTCATTTTTACCTTGATTTTTAACATACAAGGTCGGCTCGCTCTTGCTTTGAATAAAACCTTTTTCTTTAGAATAACCATCAATCTGGCTATATTACGCTCGTGGTGCTTGCTTAAGTCCGTAAAGAGATTTCTTCAACTTGTAAACTTTTTATTCTTTTCCTTCAACCTCGAATCCTTGACGTTGATTCACATAAACTTCTTCCTTGAGTTCTCCATTCAGAAATGCTGACTTGACATTGAGTTGGTAAAGTAACCAACCTCTCTGGCCTGCTAGCGAGATGATTGCTCGGACTGTGTCCATTCGAGAAACTGGAGCAAATGCCTCAGCATAGTCAATTCCAGGTTGTTGTGAGTAACCTTTTGCGACTAGTCTTGCCTTGTTTCTTTGAACAGAACCATCTGCATTGTACTTGACTTTGTAGACCCATTTGAAACCAATAACGTCTTTGTCCAATGGCCTATCTGTGAGCTCCCATGTGTTGTTCTTTTCAATGACTTGAATTTCGTCCTCCATTGCTTTCTTCCATGATTTTTCTCTAATCGCCTCTTCAAAACTTTCTGGTTCTACATGACAAAAATTAGCATTGTATATTTCTGTCAACGAACGAAATTTTCTTGGTGGTGGACTTTGAGATTCTTCATCAAGTTCTTTGCTGGGTACTTTGTCATATGATGGTTGATTTTCATCACTTTCCACATGTCCTTCATCCTGAATGTTTTTAGTGGGAAAACTTGTTCCTTTCTTTTTTTCTTCTTCCCGATTCCAGGATGAATTTTCATCAAATATTACTTCTCGACTAATGATGACATTTTTTGTTTTTAGGCTATACAATCTATAAGCTTTTGACTTGCTACTATAGCCTACAAAAATACATTTTTCACTTGTCCCGTCTAGCTTGTATCGTTTTTGCTTTGGTATTTGAGAATAACAAATGCACCCAAAAACTTTAAGATGTCTTACCGATGGTTTTCTTCCATTCCACGCTTCAAGTGGAGTCTTGTTATCAAGGGCTTTTGTTGAACTTCTATTCAACAAATATACTGTTGTGTAAACTGCTTCTGCTCAAAAAATATATGGTAAACCTTTCTCGTGCATCGTGACTTCGCTATTTCTACAACAGTCTGATTCTTTCTCTCGACTACATGATAACATCAAATTATCCTGAATATTAAGTGTCAATTTCCCCCGATAATGCTTGTAATTTATATCATTTATATGGATTTACGCTTGTTTTCTATTATATACTACTTTCAGGTAAATTACGAGCATTGGAGCTAAAGAGACGCGGAATTGGAAAATTATCAAAGATTTATCATAGTATGCTCACTTTGAAGAAGTTACGGCGTAACTCATCTCTCACATTACTTCGTAACTAAAGCATGACTCAGAAAGCCAACTTATCATAAGATTACGGCGTAACTCTCCCAAAAGATTACGACGTAACTTTATTAGGTCAAATGAGGATCCGCGCCGCTGATAACTACGCCGTAACTCGTTCATAAACTACGGCGTAACCAAGAATTATTGAAGATACGGCGTAACCACGTCTAAGGTTACGCCGAAACAAGCAGATCTAGTGCATTTTACGAAGAAATAGAGGATTACGGCGTAACTATTCTATTAGTTACGTCGTAACCCAGATCTGGCCTATAAATACCCCACGATTTCCGGCATTTCAAATCATCCCATTTCACAAACCACAACCAAAGAACGTGGGAAGAAGCCAAAGGCAGGTCTAGAGGAGCATACGGAGCTATCTCCAAGGGAGAAATCACTCCCCTACAATAAGCATTAGCATTTTATCTTTCCTTTACTTTCGATTCATGTATTTCGTAACATTAATTATTGAATTGATTCGTATGGTTAATATGATCGGCTAAGCACCTCCCAGTCTTGGCACAGTTATGATTCCATAATTGTTTTGTTTGCATTTATATTACTTCCGTATAATTATTTCTAAGTGTATGCATGCATAGTTTATTAGTAGCTACCATTGTTTGGTAGTTTTGAATGGCGGTTGAGGCTAGTTTCTTAGGAGATATGACCAACTGACCCTAAGTGAGTAGACTGAGACGGGAAGGGTAAGATATGACCAACTGACAACCCTTTCTACTTGTGCGATTTGACCAACTAATCACCTACCGTTTGGATGAACTTAAGAATTAAGGGGTGAGTGTTTAAGTTGCTAACGCCCTGGCACTCACTATTATAAGTCTAGCATGTAGCGGAACTTAATGACTCGGATTAGGGGACCAGGAACAACTGGACTTATGAGGGGACCCCTGACTTCTCCAGTGGTGGCATATTTGATGATAGGTTTGGGCGAATTGACCAAATGCTGTCCCCTCGACTTTGACCACACCTGAAGTAAATGGAAGTAATTAGACATAGACATTACTAGCTAGGATGAATAACTAGGTTAGCACCACTCTCCTCTAATGATTACACATTTGCCTTTACTTGTTTTATTAGTTAATTAATTAAATCATCTTAAAATCTGTGACACCTAGACTTAGTATTAATCCAACACACATAGCTCTTGGAATGACCTTGGTTTTACCGAATACTACACTACACACGACCGGGTACACTTCCCGTTAGTGCATTAGGGTAGACCATAGGTATAACGAGACTTTGTAAATATTAAAACACGTCAAGAAAACTCGCACTAAGTTTTTGGCGCTTCTTGCCGGGAGTTATATTAGGACTTTTATTAAGTCTATTTTTAATTTTCTTCTCTTAAATGTCGGGATACAAGAATAGAAGCTCGAGGCCTTTTCCGCCACCCCATTCGATGATCCGAGAAACAATTTCGGACAAAAAGTTTACTCTCGGTTCCTATTCATAAAATCTTTTCATTTTACTGAATCGCACCGGTCGACGCATCACGGAGGTCTTTGATGAAAATAATATCGAAGAATTAACCATGGAGCGATTTGGGCGACCAAATGAGAACCGCCAAGCGAACTTTCACACGAGATTCTAGTACTGAGAAATACTCTATTCTGGACCAATTTATTCGAGAGTTACACGAGCTTAAGTTTTCAGGAGACGAAGATGAGGATGTTCAAAATCATGTAGAAGAAGTACTCTACTTATCTTCTCTTTGCAGCGTCCAGAGCATCCCGAGCTATTCGGTTACCGCAAGAATTTTTCCTATGACTCTTACAGGAACTGCAAAAAGATGGTACAATAAACTCCCTAACGAATGTAAATGAGCATGGGATAAATTAAGAAGAGAATTCGTCCAACAATTCTGCTCTCCTTCAAAAATGGCCAAACTTTTTGGTAAAATCTATCAATTCGTTCAAGAAGGAGAAGAAACGCATTATCAGGCATGAGCAAGATTTAATGAGCTACTTTATCGATGTCCCACTCATTATTTGAACAAACATCAAATCGTTTACGTCTTCTACAGGGGAATTAATGCGCTAAATTGGGAATTACTCGATTCTCCTCGACCTATCCCTAGCATGACCCCTGACCAAGCCTTAGAATGTATTCAACGAATTTATGAACATTGCTACAAATGGCGTATGGATACAGGGTACGGACCAAGAGACAATTTTGATCATAAGGTAATGAAGACATTGACAAAGCAAGAATACAATTATGGTGAAATTTTCGAAAAGCGAAGGCTGGAAAGGGCAAATGAAGCTGAAGCGTGTAGAATTGAGAAGGTTAAAAGTGTATTTGGGACCAAAACCAGGAACAATCTTGAAAAAAAGATTCTTGACCACATCAAGGAATCGAGGGAACGAGATGAGAGAATTGAAAAGATGATGAAGACATTCGTGGAAAATACTGTCTCTTCTCTCAAAACTCATGAAGATCGGATTAAGGGATTGGAGAAGAGTGTGAGCTCATGTTCGCAAGCCATTACAGATTACCTAGCGGCTCGGGAAGAGGAAGTTTTCAACACGGTGGAAACAATCCTTGAAGAACCGACTACCTTTTCGGAGAAGGTTAAGCGACGAATCAGCACGGAGAAACTCGCACTTCTGGACAAAGCTCTACCGGTAAACGTTCCTCTTATTAATTCCATTAAAACTGATCATGATGATATTTTTCAGGAATTAAGAAATGATTCCGATGAGACGGTTCAACTTAACGAGAGATGCTCAACAGTTTTAAGAAATGAGCTGCCACAAAAGGAAAAAGATCATGGTTCTTTCACTCTCCCTTGCTTGATCGGGAGTCTCAATATATGTAATGCCTTAGCTGATCTTGGAGCGAGTATAAGCATAATGCCTCATTCAATGTTCCTACGTATGGGTATTGGTGACCTAAAACCAGCCAAAATGAAGATTGAAATGGCCGATCGATCGATGCAGTCACCCTTGGGTATTGTTGAGAATGTTTTGGTAAAAATAAAGAAATTTTTCTTCCTAGTTGATTTCGTGATTCTGGATATTCTTGAACACAACACGATACCTATTATCTTAGTAAGACCAATGCTGGCTACTGCCCATACAAAGGTGGATGTCTTCGCCCGAAAATTAACTCTCGAGGCTAACGGGGAAATTGACACATTTAGACCTAATGAACTTTTATCCACTCAAAAAGTTTATGCAATTGACCCCATTGGTGATTTTAGCGATGAATTAGAGGATTTTCTTAGTGACTCTCCGAAAACTCCTACAAATCTTGGCGAGATAGCTTCGGGAAAGGATTTCGATGTGTTCGTAAATTTTGAAGAAGAAGACCTAGGGTTTAGTGCTGATGATTTCTCTAGCGACATCGAAATGGTTCCTTGGAACAACAATGATAAGACTCTTTCACAACCTGGCCAACCAAAGTTTTATGAGATGGGAGCCCGAATCCATCACAGAAACCCTCATTATCTGAAAATTTCTTGCAAAATTAGGTTCATTGATTTCCATCCATTCATCGACACAAAGTCCCCAGTTAACATCATTTCTAAGGAATGCTACAACCAGGTTATGAAAAAAGAACTCGAATATAGAGGAAACAATTTCCTAGGAATTGCAACAAACATCGGTGTCTTTGTTGGGACTCACTCATTTCTGGTAGACATTGTGGTTTTGGATGACGTCAGCGAATTCATATAAGATGGGCTAACCGGAGTAATTTTCAGGAAACCTTTTAAAGAACTATCTGGGCTAGACATAGATGAGAAAGAAGGGCTAGTATGGTTAAATATTGGGGATGATAAAACGATTTTTAAAATGCCACGGACTGTTACAAATTTTAAAAAATGGACAAAAAGGCAGTTAAGCCATGCTCAGCCACTACTTGATATTAGTGATGAAGATAAGGTGAAGGGTATTCAACACCCTTACCAGAAGATCAAAAAATTTTACTCGGGATATTTAGAACTTGGAATGGACTACAAACAGGATGAGAATCTGATAAGTTGGATCCAACGTGGAGATTGCCATATCCACGAAATGACCAACAAGCACTGGTAGCCCCTAGGCTCTGAGTCTAACTTAAAGACTCGTAAATAAAGAAAAGTGCTCTTTCGGGAGACAACCCAAATTATCCCTTTCTTTTGTTTTATTTCCATTTCTGTTGGGTTTTGTGTTTTTAACCATTTTTGCAGAAAACGATGAGTGATTGCTGCTGCAATATGTTGATCTAACTATAGTTACGGCGTAACTCATCTCAATGGTTACGCCGTAACCAACCCCTTGCAGCAGAATTTCAGATGCATCACCAATTACGGTGTAAGTCCATCTCAGTGGTTACGCCGTAGCTACACTCTTGCAGCGTATGCCAGGTTTTGCCTAGTTACGGCGTAACTCCGTCTAAAAGTTACGACGTAACTATCATCTGCTTTACTTCTTTCATTTTAAACACAATAACCTTGTATTATTATTTTAAATGAACTTTGTGGGTGTGCTCCCTGTAAACCCTCACGAGACTTCACTCGTCCACTTAGGACACCAAGTGGTTTAAAAGGCTTGTTGCATTTGCTAAATGCAACCGTGATTCCTACGAAAGTGAGTTAGGTTTATTTTTCATTTTTCATTTTTTCTTTTTAGAATTATGCTTATCGGTAGTGTGATTTCAGGGATTGAAGTTTGCTCATGGATGCTTATGCGAACGCACGACTCTTTTTCGTGGGCCATCTTTCTTTTTGGAACAAATTTCAGGGAAGTTGTAAAACCCTAAAAATATAAACGCATAATAAGACTATTTTACCCTTGAAATCAAAAATATAAAATACGTAAAATATAATAACATTCATTTAACGAAACTAAAAACCTAACTTATATTTTATTTGAAAAACCTAACGTGTATATAAATTAACGACATTGGTACGACAAAAGAATATAAGTCACGCAACATAAGTTTGGGCCTCGTTTTTCTTTTGTTTGTGATCCGATCGGTAGCCAACCTTCATGTTGAGCCGAGAGCCCACTTGGGCCGTGTGTTTGTGTTGTTCGGTTGGACCCAAGCTGAAGCCTACCCCCCTAAAGCCATAACCTATTTGTACCAACTATATATACAACACATTAACCTCAATTTGGAACCCTAGTTTGCCTCTTCTTTCTTTCTTTTTCATTCGGCCGAACCCTAATCCCTTGGTGTCGCGAGTTTAGTCCCAACGTGAGCAAGCTAAGGTATAACATGTTCTTCTCGTCTTCCTTTGATAACACCTAACGTATAATATGTTGTAACTTGTTTTGTTTTTAGTCGAGCTTGTGTTTCTTTTTTGGCCCGAACCATATGAAACAAACAAATAATAAATCGGACCTTATAAGAATTAAGAGAACATGTATTATATATGTATTGTTTGAATCGGATCATAGGTATGTCAAGCACAAGAGAACCGAACCACATATATAAATGTTATCATGCCTAATAAATTGAAACCCTAATTGGAATGGAACCCTAAGTGTAATTAATGGTCTAAACATGTGATTATAGTGGTTTTAATAAACCCTAAAACCGGACAAAGATCATATGTCGAATTTGTGTGTGTTATAGATCCAATTTTATAAGTGCAATAATCTGGGTTTTTGTGGGAAAAGTTTATTTTATGTCTTAGTTAAGTTTTCCAAGTGGTTTGGTCGAATTTGGAGTTTTTAACTCGTATTTTTGAATTTTACAAGATCAAGTGTCAAAGCTGAGAAAACGAGTCTGAAATTAGGTTGGATTCATCTAGGTGTTATCTGATGATACCTGCATGTTTTTGAGTGATTCTTGAGTCTAAATTGTAGTACATTGAAATAGCTTTCTGGAAAAATAAGTCTTGTGTCATTTGCAAACGTGGAAGTATGATTTTATATTTTGGAGTTAGAGTGTCCGAATCTGAATTCTTGAGTTGAAATTTATAATGTAGTAAATGATTTTTAGTAATTAATCTATGAGGTTCTGGAACTTTTCCTTTGGTGGATATGATGTTTATATACTGTGTGACACCTGTAGCTTTTGGTTTGATGTGTTGAGTAGGGTGAGTGTATTTGTTGGGGCCATACTTTTGGTGTGTGTAAATCTGGGTGAGTTCTGGACAGGTCTGGACTTATGATTTTCCGTAGGCCATTTAGCATGGAAAAAGAACCCACCAATTTTTGTAGAGTCTCTTAAATCATATGAGAACCCCTGGGATTTTGCTTGATTTCATTTGAGCTAAGTAAGTATTTTATAAAAATCATTAAAGTCTGGTCCAAATATGAGTTTAAGAAAATGAAAGATAAAACATGATATCAATAAGTAACACACTCACAAATGCATAAGAAGCTTATAAAATGATTATATAAGTAATATATGAAATCATAATCCGTGTAGATTCGTTGAAGGAGACGCGACGTTACATCTTCGTGATTCACTCATTCGTTTGCTTTTCTCTCATTTGCTTTAAGGTACAGATATTCTGACCTTTTCAGTAAAGGTTCCTTATGACGTTCTTTTCGTTAGTTTTTCCTATTTTACTTATTAGGGTTTTCGATGCCATTGCTATGAACCCTTTTTGATTTTGTGATCTGTTACTTATCTGAACTTATGTTTTATCGAACCATGCAATATCTGATTTGAACTTGTGATATGAAGACTCTGATATGCACATTTGTTGAACCTTGCTATGTTTAATTATGAATATTTGATTATGAACTTCTGATTATGAATGTATGATATATGACTGTGATATGAACCTTTGACTTCTGAACAATTGATATGAACCCTCTCTGATTTGTTTGATCCGTAGTTTATCTGAAACATTTGTTTAGTGAACCATGAAATATTTGATTTGGACTTTATGATATGAAAATTCGATATATATATATATATATATGTTGACCTTATGATGAATTAAAATCTGTGTTAGTTATGATATTCTGATTTGACCTAAGATAGTTTGACACCCGAGCTAAATATTAACTAGTCATGGGGGTTCCATGTCCGTGTCAGTGATGCACCTCTGACATGACTCTAGGGCGATAGAGTGATGTTCGCCACGTCCCTTATCTCGTTATCTCGTTATCTCGTTATGAGCTCAAGTTATGTTATATGACCAATATCTCGTCGTGGGGCGATGGATGCATCCTAGATCGATCCATTATCCGATATGAATTGTCCGGTGAATGATGTCGTGTGCACGCTGCGTCTTCCAAAATTCGGGAGCTAGCTACTCCCAATTATTTTCCGAGATTATTTCGGTATAAGTAGTTATTTCTGATATGATATGTTCTGGGCTCGTGGTAGTTTAACTAAACCCTTATCTGTTATTTCTATGTTAAGTATTCTGGTTATGATTCGGAATGTTCAAGTGTTTATAATTATGTGCTAGGCCTATTATACGTTATTATATGTGTTTATCCTTTTGTATGTTTATGTGACTACCGTCTATTTCGCTAGGTTATGATTAACATGTTTAAATATGATTCATATGCTGTCATCTGATGTTATGTTAGTTTATCGTTATGTAAATTCGTTGATCTGCAAGATGACTATGCTAGTGGGTATTTGTTGGTTCGTAAGTTCTTTCAGTATAATGCTTCGAGTTAATATTGTGAATCTTCATTATTCGTTAATATACCTATTTGTCTATAATTGATCTGCTATGTTTAGACTTTGTTTATGTTAAGATTTGATATGGGAAATGGTTTAGCTTATGATATCTGTTCTGGTAATTGCTAATGGCTATGTTATGTCTTTGTCTATTTAGTTACAGTTTGTCTACTATGTTTTCTATTTGCTTGTGAGACTGCCATGATTTGACTGCTATTTCCGCTGCTACAATATTGAATCAAGTGTGTTAAATGTAGGTTGATTAATTTGTATGAATGCCATGATTATTTCTAGAAAGTGTTTCCGTTCGCCTTTAGATATTCCGTTTGCCTTTAGATATTCCGTTTGGCTTATATGAGCTCTACTATCTGAATGTATTGAAGGTCTGGTTATTTTAATGTGTTTGCATTTGTGTCGACAATGTGCTATGTGGTTGTTCTTATTTGTTATTTGTTCTTCCGGATTTACGTGTAATTGTTTTTCCATGAAATTCCTCCATGATTCATTGAATCTCATTCCGCTACGACTTTGTTATTCGTTTCTTTGTTTCAATTTTGTATTTCGCTTTTGTTTTGTTTTGTTCTTTATATCATTCTCATTGGGCTTTGTAAGCTCATTGCATTTTCTTTTCTGCTGCGGTATTAAGCATTCAAGATGAGCTTATGGGACGGTGATCCGGTTTGAGAGTAGAGGCGAGCAAAGATTTGACAATAGAGATCTTAGAATTATTTTGGTTATCAGGTTATTTATGTTTTCTTTTGAAAATTTCGTAAAGACTTTCGCTTTTGTATAGTACTTAAAGTTCTGATATGAAACTGTATTTGTGATATCTTTACCCTTGTCGGGTTGGGGTGTCTGAAGTTCTCGCTCTAATTCTACTTTTCTCTTCACCTTTATTTAACGCTTAGTACAAAAGGGACTTTGTACAATTCAAGTGGGGGACGGGAGTAGAATTATCTCTAGAACTTTATTTTGCCCTCGTTTTCTAGTTTATTTTGAAAAATTATGCCATTTTTAAAATTTTGACATGTTTTTCTTAACCTTACTAGATTAGACCTTAGCCGAGCAAATACAACCCTTGATATTATATGGTGAGATTAGCCTTATCTGTTTTCAAATATTTTACCCCAAATCCATCAAATTATGAGTGTGCCGGTAGCTTGTAAACTTTAGAACTTGGCGTTTGCATCATTTCGAGACCATATACGAGGTATGTTGAGTTAGCTCGATGTATTTGGACTTTTCAGTTTAAGAAGGCAATATTATAGGATTATCACCCAAATAGCCTACCATTGTGTGTCTATCGATTAGTCACCACGACTTCTCGACCCCCATATGAAACCCTTTTGTTGCACTCACCTTTAGTGCAAGATACCCCTATATACACCCATCTGAGCCATTCCTTTCATTTTGTTAACCCAATATATTGTTTCGATAAACCTATACACGACTTGAAAATGAATTGATTATGCGGTTGCTTACATGAGGGAATTGGAATAGGTGTTTGGATCTAATGCTTACGCATACGGGTTAGCTTTGTTAAGCTCGGTGGAGTATTTTGCGTGGTGTTGATGATGCTCGCCGTAACGCGGATCATGTAATGGAATTTCTTGGTAGTGTTTTGCGTGTTTAGATGTTTGCTTAAACTTTTTATGAATTTCTAGTCTTAGGATTGTAAAGTTTCAGGTATCATTTGGGGATGGTAGTCGCTTTTGGGTTGTCATTATGGTTTTGGGGTTTTCAGTTTTGTGTTGGGTCTGGGGTATGTTGGGGGTTAAGAGCCCAAAGCAGGGTGAAGATAATCAATAGCCTAACTAATTATCAATGAATGGTTACCGGATATCACTTGGAATCGTGTTATCAATTTCCAAAGTAAACTATTTGACCCTAATGCCGAGGTATCACAAATTTCTATTTGGGATACGACCAAATGTATGTTAATGATTTAGGCACAAATCAATAACCCTTTTGCATACAAGTGTTTATGTTTTATGTATTTATCCCTTTCATGCATAATCTGATTTCCTATTTATAGGAAAACATCATAGCTAGTCAAATGGAATTATGAGGATTAATCGGCCCATTAATCGCCTCATAATTATCCTCATTATATCTAATAGTGGTTACACGACCGTTTAAACGTGGTCATTAAGCAGTTATCATTGTCAACAGTAGTAATGTTAATACTAGCAATATTAACTCTGTCTAACAATATTAACATTAGTACTAGCAGTATTAACTATGTCAATAGTAGTAATGTTAGTTGTAATGTTAGTACTACCAGTATTAACTCTGCCTAATAGCAGTAACATTAGTACTAGCACTATTAACTCTGCTAACAGTAGTAATGTTAGTACTAGCAGTATTAACTCTGCCTAACAGTAGTAACATTAGTACTAGCAGTATTAACTCTGCCAACAGAAGTAATATTCTGAACCTTACCACTATAAATTCAGGGTGTTCAGGAACCTTATGGGTGTACACTCCGTACCTCCTGACCCATTACCAGGTGTAAACTAATCCCACAAGTGCACTAAAATTTCCAACAGGGTATCCATTCGTTAATATGGTTTGGGGGTTTTGGGGGTGTTTGAAGCACTTTCTTTGGGTTAATAGTCTTTTGATGTTGTATAGTTGGTAAGGGTTACGATGGAGGTGAGTTTGAAATCGGGAGTAATGGAGTGTGTGAGATTTGGGAGGGAGCAAAAGTTTTAGGGGGCGTTTAGTTGGTCAAAAAATTTCATGTTTTTCGTTTCTAAATTCTTAGAGAATGGATTGGTTTTTCTTCTCTAGAGATGAGTTAAGAATTTTGAAAATCCGTTTAGATCGAGTTTTATTTTTCCTTTTTTTTTTAAAAAAAAATGTTGTTTAGATGAATCTATTTCCAAACGTTTTTCTTTTTATAGTCAATTTTTTTTTCATATACGATATTTGTACATTTTCATACGTTTTTATCCGTTTTTATACGCTTTTGTATGGTTTTATACACTTTTATACAATTTCATCCGTTTTTATTCGTTTTCATCCGTTTTTATTCGTTTTTATACGTTTTCATCCGCTTTCATTCGTTTATATCCATTTTTATACATTTCATCCGTTTTTATACTTATTCATCCGTTCTCTTCCGGTTTCATCCATTTTTATCCATTTTGTTCGCTTTTGTATATTTTTTATACGTTTTCATCCATTTTCTTCCGTTTTGTATGTTTTTGTACGTTTCCGTCCGCTTTTGTGCGTTTTTGTACGTTTTCATCCATTTTATGCGTTTTTATACGTTTTTGTTCGTTTACATCCCTTTCCGTCCCTTTTTTGTGTTTTCATCCGTTTTATGCGTTTTAAACGTTTTTGTATGTTGTTATACGTTTTCATATTTTTTATCTTTTTTATCCGTTTTTATACATTTTTTGACATTTTTATATGTTTTCATCCATTTTCATTCGTTTTTATCCATTTTTATAGGTTTTACACGTTTTTATCCTTTTTATCCGTTCTCGTCCGATTTCATTCGTTTTATCCATTTTTATACGTTTTCATCCGTTTATGTCCGTTTTGACCGTTTTGATACGTTTGTGTACATTTTATACGTCTTTTTACATTTTTCATACGGTTTCATCCATTTTATCGGTTTTTTAAGTTTTAGTACGCTTTTGTACGTTTTTATAAGTTTTCATACATTTTCGTCCATTTTCGCCGGTTTTTGTCTGTTTTTGTTTGTTTTTGTCCATTTTGGTTTGTTTTCGTCCGTTTTTGTATTTTTATGTACGTTTTTATACATTTCTGTATATTTTATATGTTTTTGTACGGATAAAAATGTATGAAAACGTACAAAACCGTATAAAACGTCAAAAAGACGTATAAAAACATATAAAAATGCATAAAAACGGATAAAACGTATGACAACTTATAAAAACATACAAAAACGTTTAAAACGGGTCAAACACATAAAACGGATGATAACGCAAAAAAAGGCAAAAAAAAATGGAAAAAAAAGGATGTAAACGTGCAAAACAGACGAAAACGGATGAAACGGTTAAAAAAGTTCAAAATGTATAAAAACGTATGAAAGCAAATAAAAACGGATGAAATCGTATAAAAACGGACGAAAACGTATAAAAACGGACGAAAACATATAAAAACGGACGAAAATGTATAAAAACAGAGTAAAACGAACGAAAATGGATGAAAACGTATAAAAATGGACGAAAATGTATAAAAACGGACAAAAACGTTTAAAAACGTACAAAACCGAACGAAACCGTATAAAAACGAATGAACACATATGAAAACGGACGAAAACAGACCAAAACGGAATGAAAACGTATAAACATGGATGAAAACGTATAAAAACGGATCAAAACGTATAAAAAAATATAAAACGGACGAAAACAAATGTGAACGGTAAAAAATAGATGAAAACGTATGATGTGCTACGTGTGTACAAGTTTTAAATTTATAAAAGACGATTTACAAAATTTACCAATAAAACATACGAGCAAGTGCACTCGTCCGTTATAGCAAGATTATGAAGGTAAGTCGGGATCGTTCGCAGGGACTTGAGAGAATCTGATTAACAAGTTTAAACCAACTAAGGCAATCCAAAAGCATATAATAACGAAAATAGATATAATGAAATTCAAATGATTAAAAACTACACTTGCTTAAACTAGTTTCTTATCCTTGATTAGTATGATTGTGTTAACCTCTTAACATGTTGGTTATGATAATTAGTTGGTGTACTAATCTATTGTTCTAACAAGTTAAACCTTCGTCAAGATTTTAGTAAATAGAAACAAGCATTAAGTTTAACCAATCAATTCAAGATCAATTCAAGTTTCATAAGTTTATTTTCACAAACTTAAACACAAAAACATCCATTTGTTTTATCAAATTTGCTTAAGAAATGCTCAATACAAAAGGTAACCGATTATAGACAAAATGTTACAATTGATTGTCAACAACTAATCTTACAACCTTTTAGATGTTTCCAATCAATCCAACTTGATAATCAAAAAGCGTTCTTATTAAAATCACACCTTAGTTCCTTTGTTTAATCAAGAATAATGGGTAAAAACAATCATCCATAGACAAAATGATTATAACTAGTTGAATAACAATAAGTTCTTTCGACCTCTACGATTACTATCAACCAGTCAAACTTGATTCACAAATGTCACTATGAGACTTTAGCACAATTAGATCTTAGAATCAACTTGAAATAGAATTAAAACATGTTAACACAATCATAATGTAATCATATGATAATCAATATCATTTAAGCAAGTGTATAAAGAAACTAGCCACTCATAGCAAACATAAACATAAACTTAGAACTTTGAACATTAGAAAACATGATTAAGAGTCTTACAATGCTTGGAATAATATTACAAATGTTGAAGTAATGATTCCCAAAGTATTGGGGTAAACTCCTTTGGGTTTTGGCCTCCAAATATGGTACTTCTGGAACTCCAAACTTTCCTGGACTTCTAAGGACGAATTTGAGAGCTTAAGAGCTTTGTTTGATGAGTAGAGAAAGAGTTGTTGATAACATCAAATAGTCCTGAATATTAAGTGTCATTTTTTCCCGATAATGCTTGTAATTTATATCATTTATATGGATTTACGCTTGTTTTCCATTATTTTCCACTTTCAGGTAAATTACGAGCATTGGAGCTAAAGAGGCGCGGAATTGGAGAAATATCAAAGATTTATCATAGTATGCTGACTTTGAAGAAGTTACGGCGTAACTCATCTCTCACATTACGCCGTAACTAAAGCATGACTCAGAAAACCAACTCATAAGAAGGTTACGGCGTAACTCTCCCCAAGGACTACGACGTAACTATATTAGGTCAAATGAGGTTCCACGCCGCTGATAACTACGCTGTAACTATTATCCCAACTACGGCGTAACCAAATATATTGAAGAATATGGCGTAACCATTCATTAGGTTACGCCGTAACCAGCAGATCTAGTGCAAAATAAAAAGGAATTGAAGGTTACGGCATAACTCTTATATTAGTTCTACCGTAATCCGGATCCGCCTATAAATACCCCACGATTTCGAAGATTTCAAAGCATCCCATTCCACAGAACAACCAAAGAATGTGGGAAGAAGCCAAAGGCGGTCTAGAGGAGCATACGGAGCTGTCTCTAGGGGAGAAATCACTCCCCTACGATAAGCATTGGCATTTTATCTTTTCTTTACTTTCGATTAATGTATTTCGTAACCTTGAATATTGAATTGATTTGTATGGTTAATATGAGCGGCTAAGCACCTCTTGGTGCTGGCCTAGTTATGATTCCTTAATTGATTTGTTTACGTTTACGTTACTTCCGTATAATTATTTCTAAGTGTATGCATGCATAGTTTATTGGTAGCTACCCTTGTTTCGGTAGTTTTGAATTGCGGTAGAGGCCAATTGCCTAGGAGATATGACCAACTAACCCTAGGTGAGCGGACTGAGACGGGAAAGGTAAGATATGACCAACTGACGACCCTTTCTACTTGTGCGATTTGACCAACTGATCACCTACCGTTTGGATGAACTTAAGAATTAGGGGGTGAGTGTTTAAGTTGCTAACGCCCGGGCACTCACTATTATAAATCTAGCATGTAGCGGTACTAAATGACTTGGCTTAGGGGACCAGGAACAACAGGACTTATGAGAGGACACCTGACTTCTCCTGTGGTGGCATCTTTGCTGATAGATTAGGGCGAATTGACCAAATGATGTCCTCTCGACTTTGACCCCACCTAAAATAATTGGAAGTAAGTAGACGTAGACATTACTAGCTAAGAGGAATAACTAGGTTAGCACCACTCTCCTCTATTGATTTATCCTTTGCCTTTTATTTGCTTTAGTAGTTAATTAATTAATTCCTTATCGAAATCATTATTAATCTGTGACATCTAGACTTAGTAATAATCCAACACACATAGCTCTTAGGACGAACTCGGTTTTACCAAATACTACACTACACACGACTGGGTACATTGCTTGTTAGTGCATTAGGGTAGACCATAGGTTTAACGAGACTTTATAAATATTAAGACCTGGTCAGTAAAACCTGCATCAAGTTTTTGGCACC
>CM040238.1:286789057-286989057 GCA_022545495.1 Chrysanthemum lavandulifolium | reverse complement strand
ATCAACAACAATTTAATCGACAACATACTCCACAACTTGGTGCAATTCCACAACCACAAATGGTTCAACCACAACCAAGCCTTTAAGTTCAACCCTACACAACCGATTTCAATCAACATCCATCACGGACCACTATGAAGGAACCCACTTGGTTTGCTAAGATGTGTGAAGCTTTAGCGACCAACAATCAATTCATGAAATTGGATCACTTGATAGACCTCCAATGCTCACTCCGAAACTACGATCAATGGGTGATAAGGTTCTTTAGGTTTTGTGATCTAAAGAAGCCACATGGAAAGTTCCTAAAGAAGGTTATCTTGGAAGGTCCATTTGAGATGCCTACCGTCATTGTGCAGGAGATCAGCTAGCTGTTCCACCAAGAGATGAACAAACCAACATTGCTCTTTTGCGATTTAAATCCCACAGAACTTCTACACTATGAAGGCGATGAACTTGCAATGGAATACATCCTCTTAGGATTACCAAACCCAATTCTTCGTAGTGTTGATGCTCAAAAGACCGCACAAAAATGTGGGATCATATTCGTCTTCTTATGGAAGGATCATGCTCAATCGGGAGGATTTGGAATCCAAAATTTACTTGGCTTATGAACACTTCATGATTGAACACGAGAGACACTAGAGTCCTATCATCATCGATTTTCGGATATCATCAATGATTTGGATAAACACAACATCATCATGTCAAGAATTGCGGTGAATACTAAGTTCACGAGTAGTCTTGGTCGAGAATGGGAGAAGTATGTCATTTTCTCCATCAAGCGAAGAATATGCATCATTCTACTTATGGATTGTTGTACGATTACTTGAAGCCTCATGAAAAGGAAGTTGATCGGGAAAGGATTCTCCGTGCTCAAATTGCTACACATCACAACCGGACAATCAACAACTTGCCTTGTATGCTCAATGAAATTATCCTCTCAACCAAAGAACTCAACCAAGCGCAACAAACACACCTTCACAATCACAACCTCAACAAAATCAATTGGTTCCATACGAAACAATGCTCAAGCATATGTCGTTGAAGCGGCGAGGAAGCAGATCCGTTGAAGCATTGCAACAAGGATATGTGATGATTGCTAATGCTTTTGGCGTTACACCAACAAATCCAACAATCGTATTCGTTCCTCATCTAACACACGGACTCAAGCTGTTGTGAACAATGGACGTGTTGAAGTTCGTAATCGTGATTATGGTCGTCGGATGGGCGGTGGTCAAGGGTTTAATCTTGTGGGAAGGAACACCAGCGAGCTCAAGTGGTGGAGCAGGAAATGCTCGAGAATCGGTTAAATGGTCTTAGATGCTACAAGCGCAATGAGAAGGGACACTGGCTAATGCATGCCCAAAGCCAAGGACTAGAGGCGGTGCTTATTTCAAAGAGGCCTTACTCGCTCTTAAGGATGAAGTCGGTGGATCTCTTACGGACAAAGAACAGAGCTTTATGGCGGATGCGACTCGAGATGATGATATGGAGGACTTGCAGGCTAATGCAATTTGTTATGTTGATGGCTAATATGCATGAGTTGCACATGAGTAATCTGAGCCCAGTGTATGACAGCGATGGCTTGTCTCAGTACCGAACAAACCATCATCATATACGAACTAATATCTCCATAATATCTGAATCAAGCGCGGATCGGATATTCAAAATGAGTCTTCTACCTCTTCTTCGATGATTTTCAAGTTAACCACAGTAGTTACATTTGACGATCAAGATGACCTTATGGTCTCCTTTGATAATCAAATTGACTCGTGGTCGTGCCGAGGATCTAAAGAATGATCATGTTGAGACTCACGTTGAACAAGATGATCTGCCTCATCCGGATTTTGCTCGGTTAATTCAAGACCATAAAATCAAAATGGAGGAATGCTATGCATTAAATCAATCCTTAAAAGTAAAATGCACTGTTAACCAAGGATTTTGAATGTTTACAAATGCAACTCAACTTTTCAAAACTCAAGAAAACAGTGAAAAGGTTTTGAAGCCGCTTTGCAAAATCTCATCAAAGCGAAAATATTTAGAGAGACAGATCGTGATCTAGCCGCCTCGAAGAATGCTTTGTTATGCGAATTAGAACAATGAAACATGAACATAAAAACAAATTAACGCTCTCACCTTGGAAAATCAAAAGCTAAGGTGAGTTGTTAAATTGTCAAAAGCATTCTCCGATACAAAAAGCATTCAACGAATCGGGTAGATGATCTTCTTGAAGAAATTATCGACTTGCAAAACAAAATTCAAGAGTTTAAAGCATTGTTTACAAACATGGTGAATCGATATGACTATTGAAAAGTTTACCTTAAAACCCAATCCAAAAGGATATGGAAAAATCTAGGCGATTACAAACCAAAGCTTTCAATAAAATCATTCAAACCAACTCACAAGTTTCGGTCACGAATACAAAATTGATAATCTTGTCATGAGTGTTGTTGAATATCATCGTCAAGAGGAATTAGATGCGAAGGCGAGTCGATCTAAATTAAAACCGTTGTTTACAACAAACCTTTAATTATAAAACACGGTCACTTCGTCACCAACGGATTCTTCAAACACACCGGGGTTATCATCAAAACACCGAGTCTTCTATTGTTAATCCCAAAGCAGACTTTGCACAAACTTATGGTCCTTTACCTTCCATTAGTGAAGTAAACTCACAACACGAAAATCGAAAAATTCTTGATATTTTGACATTTTCATGGTGACCTCAAAATTTTACAACATGAGATAGAATATCGATCCGAAATCAAGTTGAACATTTTCAATCGCCTCGCGCGAGAACAAAGAGACATTTTCGGAAAAATCTTTTACCTAATGTTAAAAACTTGAAAAGTTGTGCAATTGCCTCGGAAAAGGATTTTCATAAGGAACTTGGGGTAATGAAAAGCGTTTTAGAAAGCGAAACATCTATTTCAAACACAAAGCAAAAGAAACTATTGAGAAAAGATGTTGATCGACTCTTGGAAGATGTTATCGTCTTGATATCCATAATGTTGTGTTACTTCATGCCTTGCCATTTGCATCGATTATATCTCTGCGATATTGTTGAAAGCTGTTATTCTTGTTGAGAACACCGATAATGTGCTTGGATCGAGTCTTTAAAAGCGAAAATAAGCGATTACACGGAAATTTACAATGCAAAGCGTCGTCTTCAATGGTGTGAAAAGATATTCTCAACCATCAACTTAGTTTTCAAAGAAAATCACTCAATTGAGTGCAAAATCTTCGATCCTAAAATTGAGCAGCGGATGATCAAAGCGTGTCTTTGAAAAGTCAAATCTCAAAATATGAACAAGAACTTTTAAAAGTTAAGCAGAATATGGTGTCATATTTGATTTACTCAAAAGACTCGAGATGAAGCATCAAACGAACTTGATCACTATCTTGCTCACACTAGAGAAGTTATGAATTTTCTTTGGTAATATTCGCTACGAAAATCAAGATCGATCCACACCATCTCTAAGTTACAGGAAATGTTAGGAAAGTATGAACAACTTCCGCCTCTTGTGATTAAGAGATTAGCACCAGTCACACTTAGTAATCGTGAACCAAGAATTCCCACCGCCAAATCACAAGTTGCTAATGTGTTTCCCTCTCTTGAAACAGAATAGTTGCATCTTTTCCAAACGTCCGCACTTCACGACCTAGGAGCACTCAATCGAAGAATAGGAAGTTGCGACCTAAGAAAAGATCAATAAGGAATGCTAAAGTAGAAGAACACCCTAGGACTCGAATAAAAATCATGTTGCTTCCACTATAGATGTTACGTCGGCAAATGTAATAGAAATAGTGATGTAACGAATGCTAAACCGTTAAGTACTTTTGATACTCGATCGATGCACCTTGTGTTATTTGTCGAAAGAGTATGAATTCGATTGTCATGACAAATGTGTTGCTAAAGCTATAATCTCTAGATTACGGAATCCTAAGAATCGGAATACCTCTAGGCCCACTAATCATTCTAAGTCCGTGCTTGGTAAACCACCTTCTTTAGATTCTAAGGCAACCATTGCTATCACGGTAGCTACCGCTTCACCTCCTAAGAATGTAGTACCACCTAGTGCTTTCACTAAGACTAAAGCAAAGAGTAGTTATAGATGGCGAAATGGATATATAACACACTAGGATTTAAGTGGATGCCTAAAATTCTCAATGTGTGTATGTCTAAAATATCGCCTCGGAACCTCTAACATTTCATGTTCCACATCTACTTCTATTCCATCCGTGTAAATGCGTGTGTAATGCGGTGATACGAGATCATTCTCTGATTGTTGATAGCGGATGTTCCCGGCACATGACGAGCAACCTTAAAGCTGTTATCAAACTTTATTGCAAAGTTCATTGGCTTTGTCGATTCGGGAGCGATCACCAGCGACCATCATGGGCTACGGAGATTATGTTAATGGGAACATCGAAATCGCGGGGTTTACTATGTGGAAGGCCTCGGTCTGTCTGTTTCGATGGGTCAATTTTGTGATGGAGATTTGGAGGTTGCTTCGGGGAGAAAACTTGTTTCATTCGTGATCTACATGGAAATGACCTTATGTCTGGCTCGCGTAATTCTAGTCTATACACTATCTCTATGCAAGACATGGTTGCTTCCTCTCCCATTTGCTTACTTTCAAAGGCAACATCTACAAAATCCTAGCTATGGCACCGTCGTCTCTCACATCTAAACTTTCAAACCATCACCAACCTTGCTCGACACAAACTAGTTGAAGGACTCCCACGATTCCGGTATTCAAAAGATCACCTTTGCTCGACTGTGAACAAGGGAAAAGCACTCGTGCTCATTTTCCTTCAAAGGTGGAACATGACTCTCAACATGTGCTTCATCTTCTTCACATGGATTTGTGGCCCGATCGTGTGCAAAGCGATCAACGGCAAGCGCTACATCTTAGTAATTGTTGATGACTTCTCACGATGGACTTGGGTCTACTTCGCCCGTAGCAAAGACCAAGCTCCACAAATGATCATCACCTTTCTCACAAAATCTGAGTTCGACTCCGCAACACCGTCAGAATAATCGAGCAGACAAAGGAACCGAATTTGTTAACAAAACCCTTCGTGAATTTTATGAGAAAGTGGGAATTGACATCAAACATCTATTGCACGTACACTGAACAAAGCGGAGTTGTTGAAAGACAAACCGAGCGTTAGTGGAAGCTGCAAGAACAATGTTAATCAATGCTAAACTTCAGTTACTTATGGGCGTGTATCTCGCATGCTATACTCAAAACCGTTCGATGATCACTAAGCGCCACAACAAAACACCTTTCGAGCTTGTCCACAACTATAAACCGAACCTCAAACACTTTCATGTATTTGGATCCTTTGCTATCCGAATAATGATCGTGATGATTTTGGAAAGCTCAAAGCCAAAGCGATATTGGAGTCTTTATTGGATCTTGTGACAATTCTAAAGGTTTCCGAATGGAATCGTCGAACTAAGGAGGTAATGGAAAGCGATTCATGCTCATTTCGATGAACTCACGGAAATGGCTTCGAGTATAACGACTTAGAACCCGGTTTCAACCGTTTAAACTTCCTCAACCCCATCATCGGTGAAGAAAGCCCTCACTAACTCGTCAACAAATGGAAAGGTTATTTGCTCCTGCGTTACGTGACGATATTGATGAACGTGCTCTGGTGTATCCATTGTTTCATTGCACAACGATAATATTCCTATACGATACACTGCTACAACAACTCATTTGAAGATGCACCTACACCAATTAACTCCAACACAACAGTTGAACATACCGCCTCCAACAATGATGAACCGGTGATGATATTCGAATGAAGTACCCCACCTGCAGATTTTGATCCAAATCGTTCTTCAACCCGTTTGCCAATGAGGCTCGCACACGGATGTCGCGGAATCTTCAACAAACCATTTGAATCCTCGAGAATGCACAATGTATACCAACATCGACCTCTACACATAGATGGACAAAAGACCATCCTCGGCTAACATTATTGGCAACCCAAATCAACCCGATCGTTACGAGACAACGTCTTCACTCGGACGGTGAACATTGCATTTATGCACTCCACCGTCGCCAAACTAAACCTAAAAACATTAAAGATGCAATGACAAAGACAAGCTGGATTGAATCCATGCAAGAAGAACTCAACCAATTCAAACGTCTTGAAGTATGGGAGGCGGTTGAAAGACCAACAGAATCTCGTCATTGGTCTCAAATGGATTTGGAAAAACAAATTGGATCTTTGAAGGGAATGTCATCCGAAACAAGTCACGCTAGTTGCTAAGGGTTATCGTCGGGAAGAGGAATAGACTTTGAAGAATCTTTTGCTCACAGTTGCTCGTCTTGAGGTCGCTCGGATATTTCGCGTTCATTGCTCATATGAATATGACGGTCTATCGGATGGATGTCAAAAGCGGCGTTTCTCAATGGACAACTTAAAAAGCGGTCTATGTCGACCAACCGGATGGATTCGTTGATCCCGAGTTCCCGAACCATGTCTACAAACCGAACAAAGCTCTTTATGGTCTCAAACAAGCCCCTCGGGCATGGTACGATAAGCTATCATCCTTCCTCATTGCCAACAATTTCACCAAAGGCTCGGTTGACCCAACTCTTTTTATACAATATCACGGGCACACATCTTAATTGTTCAAATTTACGTGGATGACATCATTTTGGGTCAACACATAAAAGTTTTCAATCGCTTTTGCAAAACTAATGAAGAAAAATTTTGAAATGTCCATGATGGGTGAACTTACATTCTTTCTAGGATTGTAAGTTCATCAATCACCCCGTGGTATTTTCTTGAGTCGATCCAAATATGCCCTTGAAGCTGTTAAACAAATTTGGAATGACAACTGTGATACTTATGCCACACCAATGGCTCATACCAAGAAGTTAGATCTTTGATTTACATGGGAAATTGGTTGACCTACCAAATACCGAAGTATCATTGGGTCCTCATGTATCTAACGACTAGAGACTGATATTGTCTTTGCCGTTTATCTATGCTCCGTTATCGATCGCGACCAAGCTGAAACCCACCTCTCGAGGCTAAAGAATCCTCCGATACATCAAGGAACCATTAACTTGGGAATCGGTATCCAGAAGGATTCGGTTTTGAACTAATCGCTTTTGAGACCGACCACGCGGGATGCTTAGACTCAAGGAAAAGTACTTGAGAGCTCTACAATTTCGGTGATAAGCGGTGTCTTGGAAATCAAAAAAGCAGGACCGTACATATTGTCATCAACAGGCGAATATGTAGCCATGTCGCGTGTTGTGCTCAAGTCATCGGATGAGAACACAACTCAAAGACTATGGTTACGTGTTTGATGAATCCCGATGTCTTGTGACAATCGAGTGCCATTGCAATCTCGTGCAACAGTTCGACACTCGAAATCAAAGCACATCGATCTACGTTATCATTTCATCAGGACCACGTGGAGCAGTGCCGTTGAATTATACTTTGTAGGTCTTGAATACCAATTGGCGATCGCTCACCAAAGCTTTGCCTCCCGCTAGGTTTAATGAGTTGGTCCACCGATTGGTATGAGGTGTTTGACTCAAGAGGAATTGGATGACCTCTTAAAAGCAGTCTTAAAAACATCAAACACCAAAACATCTTTTGTAAATAAATTTTCAAAACAAAATACAAAAATATAAAATCCTATAAAACATCAAAATATTCTCTAATCTACCTTTCTTTCAACATGGCAAGTACATTTCTTCCGTCAACACTTTTATCTTTCAAAATTCAGTATTTTTTCGATCAAGTGTTGAGGGGGAGAAAATAAGCTATTAATTGTTTCAAAACATTTGTGTACTTGCATGTTATCCTATCTCGGTTGATTTTTTACAAATGGTGGTACATTTTCCGGTGCAAAAACACTCCTCGGACTTAAATTAACAACCTTTCATTATTTTCTCAAGTCAAGGGGGAGTGTCGTCATGTTTCTTTCCTAAAATCTTCATTTGGTAACAAAAAATGGAAGTTAAAAAGCTTTGGATGAAAATGGAAAAGGTGGAGGGACCAAAACTGTCAAAATGATAAAGTATATTTTAATAAAATCCTCTCCACCTAAATCTTTCACTTCTCATTTGCATTCTTAACCTTAAAAGATCCTACGCCTAATAATCACTCAAGAATTACATGCTTTTGATCATCAATTTGTAAGTTGTTTCTTGAGTAAAACATGTTTCTAAGCAAAGGTTTTAATTTCATTCAAATCCTACGGCTAAAACGTTTTTACGTGATTATGTGTTCTACATAAGCGTATGAACACACAATCATTGTGTGTATGTTTGTGGTAAAATGGATTGTCTCAAAACGGTTCTTACACATCAAGGATAACATTTTTACCATCAAAATCTACCCAGAAACTAAAATTGATGAATTTTGAAAACTAGGGTTTATGAGTCGATTTGGGTTTTTTCCAAATGTGAAGTGTTTTGGTCCATAAGATTGTTGGGATATGTTTATAAGATGTTGAATTGATTATATCCTTGCTCTATAACTACCCAGAAACACTGATTTATTCAGTATTTGAAAATAGGGTTTAAGGTTCATAAGTTTGGGTATTTTTGATTCACCATGAGTTAGATGTTATAACTTGGTCTATAAGCTCACACAACATCGTAGAACTACCAGAATCTGTTTGATGCAAATCCCATGGTTAGAAAACTTACGCGTAAGTCATAACCCTAGGGTTTTGACCTACGCGTATGCAGTTCTACGCGTAACTGTTAAAATGTGCAAATGTGTTTTGATTTGTCATAAAACGAATGCTATGTGTTTAACTTTGTTGATATGATGCTTTATTTCAGGCTTGCAACACGTAAATTTCAGAATCAAGGTTGTTGTTAATCTACGCATAAGGATCACCTTACGCGTAGCTTGTTATGCGTAAGACTAGTCTTACGCGTAGTTTCTACGCATAAGGTTCTACAATGGACTACGCGTATCCTGTGAAGGATATGCGTAAACGATGACCTCACGCATAAGGTCAACTCTTACGAGTAGCCTTACGCATAAGGTAAATATATGCCTACGCATAAGGTCTCTTTTTCCTACAGCGTAAGATAGGATTCTACGATAAGTTTACGCCTAAGCATATATCATTCCATCTCGCATAACTTTGCCAAAACTACGCTTATCCTGGATTTACCTTCATGATGAATTGTTACTTGTACAAACTTGTAAATAAACTAATCATATCATCACGAATCCAAAAATGTCACTAATAAACTTAAATAAATCGATATATTGTGAACAATAAGTGATAAAATAAACTTTAAAACTTAAAGTTAACTAACTCATGAAACATTTCACGATATCATTGAACTATTGAACATACAAGTGACTTAGGACTCGTAACAATCATTATCACTATACATTCAATAACTAGACAATAAGACCTTACATTGACTAACATTATGTCTTCGATATGTTGGTTCTTTTGGCTAATGTTATTTCGAGATCACGACATGGTGAAAAAATGAATGTGGATGCACACGAAGTTCTCTCCATTCTCGATATCTATCCTCATGGCTATCCAATGAAGATAGGAAAGAATAACCTCCGTGTTGACTTTGACACCCTCACTTGCTCTCGAATCTTCATGTCTTATTGCTATTGATATTACGAGGACTCATCCGTATCGAACATGCTTACACACTCTGCAAGCTGTTCACGAGATCTACATCCAGCGATTCCGGAACACTATGGAAAGGGTCGAAAGGACAAAGTCTTGTGGCGGTGACTCTGAATCACAAACAAGTCACCATTACACTGCAGACTTAAGGGATGTTCTCCTAATTCTCAAGTCGAACCAACCAAACTTTATGCTCACTGTGAAGAGCTCACTCTCCAATTCTTAATCAATATCGGTTATGGCGAGGCTACGGAGTAATCAACAAGCATTCTCACGTAGAGCTTAAGAGTATTCCTCAACCACGGAGAACTCTCTACATGATCATCACCAAGTCTTTACGGTCGTGACAGTGACTATGAGCACCCCAAGCTCATGGGCGCAAATATTCGGGCATTGGTCAACAAGAAACACATCGCTATCGAAGCTCGATTTGGGATGACATGATGTCATTTCTCAACAAACTTGGCTCAAAGATTCCTTACATCGGATATACTAAATTGTTGATCCGAGCACTTGGACTTCATCGACATTCCCAAGAGGCTCAATGACCCCGACAATCACGACATGTTGCGGAACCTATTCTATCCATCGGAATCAAGGAAACGTCTACAAAGAAACAAGGTGATGTCTTGCAGATTTCCTCTAGCGAAGATGTCGAAAGCTCGAATCATACAAAAGGTATCCGGAAGCGGTCGAGACAAGGCAAAGTTGGTCACCTCGGCGAAAAATCTTGGAACACTGCAAGGAGAACCGAAAAGGAAGTCTTGGAAGTGTCACAAGTACAGATAGTCAAAGGAATGTTCCAAAGAAGAAACCTATTCCAAAAGGAACCCACCCTAAGAAGAAAGTTCCTTCTCGGAAGCCACTCCGATCCTTTCACTTGAACCGCATAAAGACAGCTCGGGGCGAGGACTCGAGGCTCGACACGAGATGAAGAGATCTCATACTCAAGCGCAAAGGATGAAAATCCTCGGTGCAAAACCTCAAGTCCTCAAACTATTAAAGGAAAGGAAGACTCTGCACTTGTGCCTCGGGATGAAAGCTACGAAGATGAAGAAGAGCAAGCGGATCAATCATACGGGAAGAAGTTTCACTAAGTCGAGACACATTCAAAAGGCCACGAATTTGCTAAAGATCAAATGGGTGGCCGGAGGATCAAGTGGTGCTTGCCTCCTCTCCGGATCGATGCGGTTAATCAACCCGATAAGGGATCAGTACCACCACTCTTGTGCAACAACAAAAGCTGTTGAAGACACTATTGTGTATGATTTTGAGAAGCAGGAGTTCTTGAGAAAGAAAAGTCTAGAGATGGCGAGGATGATTATACAAAGTTTCTTCTAGACGGTCCAACACACTCAAAGGAGAAAACCTCGAAACTCTTAAGGACATGAAGTCTCCTCATGTCTCCTCATCATCGACTCTTCATCTCATTCATCACCACCACCATCACGAAGTCAACGGATCATCATCCAATCCGTGAAGAAACCATCTAAATCTTGGATTTCTCAAACACATGCAAGAATTGTGAAAGTTGTCAAACAAGTTAGACGGAAGGACATGCTCCGAGAAAACTTAATTGGTATCTTGAACAAATGCGGTACTTACATGATGAGAATGACAAGATGCGGAAAGATAGGAAAGCTATTCGAGAATTCATGAAAAGTCATCGTCGGGAGGCTGAATGAAATGATTGAAGGTTACACTCAAAGTACCTTGGATATCGTTCCTAAAGTCCAAAAGGGCGGAGAAGTCGACAAGAGATCAAACCCACAAGTTTCTTCTCGAAACCTTGTCCCCGGTGTGACTAGAGAAGTATTCTCGGACAACTCACTTTAACATCGTCGCATTGGTTAAACATACAATGGCCAAAGAAGTCGATCTCTACGAATGAAAGTTAATCGCTATACTAGTGATGCAAATGTCAAAGCGATCCGAAGGCGTTTACTCGGATGAAGCTAAATTTTTCGAAGGTCTACTTGTTTTCAACTCGGTTCATCATGCAAGGAGTCACCGATCAACCCAAGCGGCCAAGAGATGGCGATGATAAGGATAAGGACTCGCATCTAAGCGTCGAGCGATCTGGTCAATCTACATCTATGCCACCTCCTTCACCACGGACTTCTTCTCAACAAAGTCTCCTCCACCTCGGTCTTCTCTCGATAAACCTCGGGACGATTCGAGTTACCACCGACTCATAAAGCGGTGATTACTTTGAGTATACGGGTGGTGACGATGAAGAGGTCCTGAGCCCCACAACAACCCACCTCACCCAAACAAGTGCGAAACCAAGTATCATCATCAAAGCCTTCCAAAAGAAGAAGCAAACGACTCGGCCGAGTCGTATCATGGCTAGATGACGATAAAACGAAGAGTTCGAATGGTTCTCACACTTGTCAATCAAACTCCTACCCCGATGAAGGCCAAGAATTGGTAGACGGTTCAACATTGGAGCATGCAAAACTTTGCAAGAAAAGTTCCATGTGAAGAAAATGACGAATCACGAATTGAAGCGAATCAAGAATGAAGCTTTTCAACTATGGAAAGACGACTCGAAAGCGCCTCGAGGTTGAATATCATCTTGAGAACATCGCTCGAGCTATGTCTAACAACATGGATTGGCTCAATCCGGAAGCAAACATTGACTTCACACAAAGGGACAACCCTCCATACTACACCGATGGACCAAACCTCTACCAATCATTGGCCAAGCAGACGAACCAAGGATTCCTTCCGATATTTCTTCAACAAAGACACGGAATTTCTTCTCCATGGTGGCGATGGTTCGAGAAAATACACTACATCATTGACTCTTCCATTCCAGTGACCATTTACTCTAAGCGCATAGCTATCGAGGCGTGCAACTCACTTGTTTTCGACAACGTGCAAGCATACGACCAAGATGCATTGTATGGGATTCATCATTGGCCTAAGCGCCAAGAATCTACTACCAAAGCTTCTGGTTCAAAAGTCTCAACATGCGATGTATAGCTCGAAGGACATCGTGGCCATCAAACACATTGATCTCAAGTCTAAGTGGGACTACACATTCTTAAAGAATATCATAGTCAAGCGACAAGATGAACAGGACTATGGATTCTCCGAAGCGACTTTGAGAACTTGTCCTCAACGACATCGAAGACATGTATCTTGCCAAAGCATGTGGTCGTATGAGACAATTCTCATTGAAGTTCAACGTGAATTTATCAAGTCGGTTCTCATCTTCATTAGGCGATCGTGATCAAAGAGCGTGTCGAAGATATCCGGATGGTCGTTGAATCATATCGAAGCGTGTAAACTTCACTCCACCACGACTTGATCTTCCCGACATCAACCGACTTTAACAACTCACTCATCAACCAAACCTTTCGGCGTTGTTTCTGCGGTGAACTTCGAAGAAAGCGCTTAATGGCGTGTAGTGAGCTCCACAAATTCGGGATCATACCTTGAAGATGGTTAGGGATGGATTGGCGTATAGATTGAAGGATATCGCTGAAAGTTGGGAATCTAAGCATTTGGAATTCTCGGGCGGGAGGGATGTGAAGCATCATCACCATGATTGATGAGCGGTTGTTCGAAGGGATCGATTCGAGACGATTGGAAAGCTATGTTGGTGGTCGACTCGGGAGGAACATCATCGGCTTTCAACGTCTGCACTCACGGGAATATCAACGCACTTCCGGTACCCCTTAAATGGTTTCCTTCATATAATTTTGGATGTGTGATTATATATGTCAATGGCTTGTGCACACATAACGATGTACAACCCGTAATGGTCAAGAAAGGACCACGTAGTGCGCCTCGGTGCCACAATCCTTATAAAAGGGCGAAAGCTTCTTATTTTTGAGTAAAACCTATCAAACCTTTCACTTTTCAAGGTTTTGCTCAAAAGACAAGTACTTCCCATATGATTTTCAAAACCTCAACCGTTTATATCACTAGTTGAGGGGAGTATTTGATTTAATACTTTGCTCACAAATTTTCATAGTGGTCGTCTTCCGCAACACTCGAAATGGTCATATTTATTCTCAAATGTTTCAAAATAACATTTTCATATGCCATTTTGAGGGGAGAAAATTGTGTGATAAGAAATATGTGGTGAATGCAAATAAATCGTGAACTTGGACTTAAACAACGAATTGACGATACTAAAGCGTTAGTAACTCGAAAAGACTTGTCTGGACGGGTAATAATTTCAAGCTAGTTCGCTAGTGATGTAAGCGTGTCTCGCAAAGGACTTGTGCGAGTAGAAAGTACCATTCGAGAAACTTTTGATAGACATGAACTCGACGGGTTTGACAACCTTCAAGGTTTGTCTACACCTTCAAGTAGTTATTAGAGCTATTTGTCACCTAAAAGGCGACAATGTATCTCTTTAACTATTCAACGTAACCGTGTCTCATGGGGATTGTCTATCTTGATGAATCAATTCAAAAGTGCGCGCTCTTTCCTCCTTGTGCATTTAACCATTAAAACTATTAAGCACAAGTGGAGGGGAGTATTTATGCAAAACTTCTTCTCTCATTGTGGTTCAAACATGGTTTTCATTAACAAACCCTTTGAGAGATTTCAACATCTGATGGTTTTCATGGCAAACATAGGTTAGTCATGGAGTTATAAGGTGACTAAGGTTAGGAATAACGTCCTATGATCCGCCAGAGCCGGGAGGATCTACCCAAGGACACTACCATTAGTTAGTGTTAGAAGTCCTTAGGAATGATTGTAAAAGGAGAAAATGAGAATCGGAGAAAGAAGGAGTTGAAGAATCAAAAGAAATGTAAAGTAAAGGGTGAAAAGAAATAGCCCTCGGATCATTCAAATTAGAAGGCGGACACGGGTTCAATTCATATACTCTTGGTTGTCACATAGTGACACCGGTATTGAAGATTAAAGTCGTCATGGACCCGATGATGCATGCACTAAACCTTCTTAGCCACTCAAGTTTTTCTCAGCGAGCTTGTTTCATTCTCAGGGGAACCCTACGTAAACTATTGGCTTTCTCTTAGAGATCATTGGTATTGAAGAAGGAGACCCTCTCCTAGTCTCCGCTCGGGAAAACCAAAGCACTATTGAGTCTAGAGCCACGAGATTCATCAAAAGATCTCTTAGGAACACTTGACATTTAATCACTTGATGATCAACAATAAGATCATCGATGGTTCATATCGAGTCCTTCACGGATCTTAGCAATCATCGAGAACATTCATGAGAGGTTCACATCGTGATCCTCGGTGGTTGAATGGAAACTCCGCCGAGGTCAACATCATCTGACCACGGCGGTCACTTCGGTAACTCCCGTGGATTACGCTGGAGTGTGTCTCAAGCGGTCTACAATCGTGAGGTGATGCTTGATTGTACCTCGTGACTCATCCGAGCTGTAGATGTACTTGATGCGTCGCGTTATCTCACTTGTGGGACTCCGGTTCGAGAGCGGCCTTTGTAAGAATTAGAGTTGTGTCTTCACACTATCTTGTTGACACTCTCGAAGTTCAAACTTGTAAGTCTTGAAACCGCTTATTACTAACCGTTTGAAATGTTTTCTTATGGAAGCTCCGGAGGCGGGATGATCGTCTTGATTCTTCTCATGCTCACGCCAACATCAACACTAATGGAAGTTCTATTCAAAAGCAACACAACCGTCGGAATGATTCTTCGTCAAACCAAAGAATCTACAATGATAAAGATTTAAAGAACTTCATCGATTGAATTCCAACGTCAAAGAGCGTGTGAGCATGTTGAAGAATGACATGGAGACACTTGAGCGACAAAAGCGGACTGAGGCGGGGCCGATGCGCACAACAACATACTATCACTTTCACCACAAAGAACAATGATCAAAGAACAAAGTTAAAGATGGCGTCTAAGCATAAGCTGTTCAAAGATAGCCATCTCTACACCGGGAGATTGTTCAATCAAGGCAATTCCTCTCACAAGAAAGAAGAATGTCGAAGGCGTCACAGCTACTATTACATCAACGTCTTCACCGTTTACATTCATATATACTTGGGGAGATTGTTGGAATCACTCCTAAACAAATATTTCAAGTATTTATATTTCATATGTAATAGGTAGCTTTATTATGGCATTTATGTTTGTTTAAGGTCCGCTTATGTAGAAGGCCCATGAGGTGAGGCCCAAGCCCAGCATAAGAAAGGATGGGAACTAGGGTGTTGCCTAGGTTCCCTCCTATAAATAATCTTGTAAACCCTCATTTGAGGGTTGGTTGTTCTCTTTTCTATTTCACTATTTCCTTTTACCTTTCTCTTAGTATTTCGTGTGTTTGGATAAGGGTTCAACCGACCTCTTCTTCTCTATCTCTTCTCTTGATGCTTGTGTTGTAAAACTAGTGACCTATCACAAAGTCATATAATACAACACTTTTTTATTTAGTTTTTATTTATTTATTTATTCTTTAATTTTTTATTAATGCAAATGCAAAAGAAGTCTGCTGACAAAACAAGCATTTGCAAAAGAAGCGCAAACCAAAACAAGAAGAGGCTAAAACAGTGAAAAGGAAGCAAGCGAAAACGGTGAAAAGGAAGCAGGAAGAAAGAAGAAGCCGAAAAGGTAATATCACAAGTGATAAATTCTAAATATAACAAAGTCATACAATCGATAGTTTTTTTTTTTTTTTTTTTTTTATTTATTCGTTAATTTTCATTAATGCAGTGCAAAGAAGAGGCTACAAAGCGAAAGAAGCGAAAAGAAAAGAAAAGAAGCTTCAAAAGAACTTGCTAAGAAAAGAAGAGAGAAGGTTAGATAGTTGCTCTGCTTAAAATAGGCGATGTATCTTGGTGCCTTTGAAGAGCCATTTTCAGTCTCTTCTAGTTGAACTACTATTAGTACCCATTCATTCCTACGCATTTGCATGCTTTTTGTTCACGTGCATGCTTTTGCGAAAAAGCTTATGATCTATGGTTTGTAATAACTAGTATTGCATAGTTTAGAAATAGGGAACTCCAAACTTTATGAATGTATGCTTTCTTATGATTTGCATAAATCCCAATTCATTCTTATGCATTGCATAGTTTTTCTTCACATGAATGGGTTTGAAAATTGTCTTAAAATATCACCAGTGATATTTCAAATAATGTATAGTATCACCAGTGATATTTTAAGACAATTATAGTATCACTCATTTTTTGTCTTATTTTGAGAATTATAGGCTTATATGACTCAAAAATAAAACAAAAATAAGCAGCTTCTGTAACATAAGCCGAAACAAAAATAAGCTCGTTAGACATATAAACCTTATTAGATGCTTAAAAAACAGGCTGAAAAAGATGCTGCAGCCAAAGTTGCACAAGAAGAAGAAAGGGCTAAAATTGCAGAATTTCAAAGCCCAGAAATTCAACACAAGGCATTCAGGACTAAGAAAGATGTTGCTGAAGAAAGCAACAAAGAAAATGAAAAGAGGGAAGGAAAAAGGATTGTTAAACCATCAATGTACTTGAAATCACCTTATATGAACAAAAAGGCAGACACGATGGAACCGTTAACAGAGTCTGAAACAATGCTAGCTAATGACTTATTTTCGATGGAAGAAGATATCATGTAAGATTTAAATTTCTTTGTTAGTATTAAGGTTATGTTATTTATCACAAGTGATATGCTATATTTAAGAACTTAAAATTTATCAAGCTGTGATATTAAAAATAGAGAAGAGGTGTTCAATGATGGCAAGAGCACACCATTACCAAGAATAGTAATGCAATCAATTGCCCCGGGCTTGCTAATAGAAAGTCAGGTGATCGATGCATTCACGTTATTGAATCATGAAGAGAGAAAAAACAAAGTTGGAAAAATGAAGAAAAGATACTACTTTCCAACAGACGCAGTGGTAAGATATTAAAACTTCCAAAAAATGCAATAATATATCCATGCGTTTCAAAATTATGTAATATGTATTTTAAATTATCTTGAATCTTTTGTTATGATATGCGAGATTCGAAGAAAGTAAAAGATGAAAAAAGCGATTGTGACAATTTTGAAATACTCATGAAAAACTCATGGTGAGGAAGAAGCAAAGCGGAAATTGAAAGATGTGAAACTTGTCTTCTTTCCGATAATTGCTCACGACCATTACTATGTCATAGTTTTCAATCGGAGAAGAACATATTGTAATCTTGGACAACGACATTTGGATCGCCTACAAGGATAAATACAAACCCAACTTGATTTTGTGGTAAGCAATGTCCGAACCGAACTCTGTTTAAAAACTTATATCACTAGAGATAAATTGTAGCAAGTAATATTTTGTTAATTTGCGAGAAAGCAATTCTTGTAATTTACACGATCAAGGCTTCACACCGATCCTCGATACGATGTTGAAAGAAGCCCGACAAGCGTATTAAAGATGAAATGGAGGACAAAGGATAACAAGATTGATTGCGGCTTATACATGATGATGCATATGGAAACATTTGAAGGTGAAGCGGGACCAAGTTGGAAGCCAAACATCGTTGATGAAAGGAATCACGAGATATCTTGAACAAATAACAAGAATGAGGATGAGGTATGCGACTAAGATCTTGTTACATGAGTGAATCAAAAGAGTGAACTCATGTCGAATATGCAATCAAGTTTCTTTGAAAAACACAACCATGATGAGAAGGAGATTCAAAAGGTGGTTGAAGAAGCTATCGGGAAGAAGATAGTTGAAGAAAACAAGCATTAAATCTATTTAATGCTATTACTGGAACAATTTACATTTGCGTTTTAAGTATTTAGATTTTCTAAACAACGTAGATGGTTTAAAGTAGGTTTAAGAATCGATATGCAAAAACAATAGTAGAAATTGCCGAGCCACGGAATGTGACGAGACAATGTCCAAGTTTGGGAAATACCTAAGTATATGGGTGGATCTATTAGGTACACGAATCACATTCCACAGTCTTGGGAGATTGAACTACATTTTGTTTTGGATTTTGCATATTTTAGTTGGATTTTACATTTTGTTACGCATTTTAGATGCAAGTAGGATTTCAAGCCACGAAATGTGACAGACGGTGTCCAAGTTTGGGAAATACCTAAGTAGATGGGTGGATCTATTAGGTACACGAATCACATTACACAGTGCCGAGATTGTACTACATTTTGCTCTGAAAATTGCATCTTTTTGTTTGAAATGCAGACGTATGCTTTTAGATGTATTTTACACTTATGTTCTTGATTTTAGATGGAAGTAAACACTTTTGGGTAATATGAATATAACCTTGCTTATGTTCTTCTGCTGACATATGCATGTATCTATCACTATATATATTTATGCTGTTGGATAATTCATAGAAGATTTCGCTACTTAGGTACCTTTAGTTTAAATAAATGAATTGGTGAACCAAAGATCGGTAAATTTGGGATTATGATGAATTTTTTTTCAAAGTGTAAATGATTTATTTGCGATACTTTGGTAAATGATAAGATGATCGCCAAGACATACTGTCCTTAAAGTGTATATCAAATTAAGAGACTGATTATTTTTGCAATGACATACTCTGTGAAAACAAGTTAAAACTGGTAAACAAAAACTAGCCTACCAACAAAATTTAGATCTTGAGTCACCACAAAACTAGCCTAACAACTAAAAATTTATTATATCACCTGTTATGACACCTATCATCTAACAAAAAAAGAAAAAGCAAAAAATAAGTAAGGATTAATTACTTCCAAAATATATTTTGGGATGTGAGCTTTTATGTCCTTGGTGTGAAAATTTTCAGTTGACTAGTATAGACAAAAGCTTTTCAAAAAATGTATTTAATTGTTTATCACAGGTGATATAAATTAAAAAAGCAAAAAGTTTACATAAAGTAAAAATATAAGGACTGAAAATGTAAAGTTCAATAAAATAAAACCAGTTGGAAAAACACACACAAATAAAAAACACACACACACCAACAATCTATCCTTAGAAAAATAAACGACGAACCATTGAATCAAATTCAAAAATACATAAACATGAAGGAATCGCAACCTCAACAAGAAAAGGAAAACAATCATTGAAAATATGGATAACATGCGACACTCATTTCGATATTATTTAAAATTAATTGAATTTTATTCTTGTTTGCGTATTTTATTTGAGTTTATATGCATATTTTATATATGTTTTGCTTATTTTAAGATCTCTTGAAACAATGATAAATTACAGATTATATTTAAAAAAAAATGAAATGATTGTTGAAGATATATGTAATATACAGTTTATCTTCGTGATTTAAAAATATGTTGAAGACAAAATTTTATGCTATTGAATTAGAAGTTACAATAGCGACAACTCATGTCATTGATTGTTAGATGTTTCTGTTTGTAGAAACTAAGATAGTTGTAGTTTTGGGATATTTATAAATTGAGGCACATTGTAGTTTGATTGAAGCTCGACTAGCTTGTTTTGGGCTTACAACTTCATTCAAAATGCATAGTGAAAAGAACTTAGTTTATACATTTGAAGTTGTAACTAGTTTGAGTGAACTTGTAAACTAAGGGACATAAATGTATTTGTTTTGGGATCATTGAAACTTTTTTTGGCTCATTATAAAACAAGGTGATTTGGTTGTTAAACATGTAGAAAAAGAAACAAAAGCGTATACATAATCTTGAAGGTAGTTTGGTTGTTAAAACGTCTACCCAAATTTGGTAAATTTGTAGATTCAATACCGTGAAATTGACAAACAATGTATAGCTGTGATTTGCTATTATGCGAGATGAGCGAAACCAAAAGAAGAAAACTATTAGCAAGTAAAAAAAGCGTTTTAGAGGTTTGCATCAAAAATGGAAGAAAAGAAAAAGGGTTGGAGGAAAAAAAGAAGATGATGAAGGAAGAAGCAACAAAATTAAAGCACGAGCAAGAAAAGAAGAATCGGAAAAAGCTACGAGCATGTATATGAAAAAGTGTTTTGCGATAGTTATGTGAATGCTATATCACAAGTGATAAATGCTAAAATATCACAAGTGATAAATGACAAAAAAAATTATTTTATTATTTTATTTTTACTACGGGATGCAAAAGAAGTGAAAAAGAAGATTGCACAAAATGAAACGGTGAAAAGAAAATCACGAGAAAGCAGAAAAATACGAAAAAGCTGCGCAAAAATGATAATAAAGAAGAGAATCGTGAAGAGAAAAAGGAAAAGGAAAAGAAAAATTGGTGAAATGGAAGATGATGTAAGCGAAGAGATTGAAAAAGATTCAAAAAAGCGAGCGGTGTACACAATAGTCAAGGAAGGGCATCAGTTAAGCCCTTTTTGAGGCAATGCGTGGGTTAAGTGTAGAAAGAAAGAAGGTTATAACACAAATGGGTTTTGGAGACTTGATAGAATTCCCAATAAATGAAATCTTGACAAAGCTTGCCTTCTTTGTGTAGACGACCTCGACACGAGAATCAATGAACCTTAGACTTCCAACAGGGAATTTAAAATATCTCCTAAGCGTGCATGAAGTTCTCGGACTACCAAATGGATCAAGGAGGCTAGAAAGAGATGAAGGCCAAAGACAATACAACGATAAATTTTTTGAAGAATGGAAAGATCAATTCAAACACGAAAACAGTTTGACAACAAATGCCATATCAAAGGAGATAACAAAAACAACAAACACAGATTTCATGTTCAGAATGAACATTTTAATGCTTATTGCAAATACATTGGGAGGATGCGATAAAAGCTCTGTTGTGTCAAAAACGGTGTTGGAAAACGTGTTTGAAGGAGATAGCGTGAAAGATATAGGCTAGTGCGAGATATATTTTTGATTGTGCAAGCTCAACAAAACATGATTGGTGCGCAAGAAAGAATAATAGAGACGAGAGGTTGAGTATTACGGCCCGATTACATTCTTGATGGTAAGTAATAAATTTTAAATTATTTTTCTTCCTAACATGAAATGTTATGAAAATATACATTCATTGAGCTGATAAAATTGTTGATGAAACGACTTGCACATTTACATTACACAAAGTTTGATCAAATGAATGTCTTGAGAAGAATACCACTCTAAAAAGTTGGAACACAAGTACATTAAAAGTAGGGAGATTCGGAAATTGATTTCAACAAGTACTTTGGAATGGTGGAAATTATAGGAGACATGAATAAAGACGAAGAAGATATTCAAAAGCAGGTCAGTATAAAAAAAATTAAGTTCTTTGTTATGTCCTATCACAAGTGATAAAATAAATTATGCAAGATATCACTTGTGATAATACAGTAAAATATTTAAAAAAAACAAAAACAATAATATCACTGTTGATGATGCATAACTAATATGATCTTAAATTTGAAATTCAATCACAGGAAGTGTATCAGATGCTAGAAGATAAGATAGAAAGCATTTTGAGTGAGAAAGAAATGCTAGAAGAAACAATTAAAGAATACATATGTAAATTCAAAGGGGATGAAAGGCTTCGGCAATTTAGAGAAAGAATAAAAAAGATTTTCAATGAACCAGATGATTGTTTCAAAGGAAAAAGTCCATTCTTATTATCAAGATCTAAATCAACATCAACAGAGTCAAGCTCCATCAAATTTGGCACAAGTGATGATGAAGATGGAAATAATGAAGTACAAAATCCATTTGCGGACAATATCTGAACACGGAGATGAAAATAGACGAATCAATGATAATTGGCGATCTTTGTCAAAAGCGATGAAACAAGCGACCAAAATGGAGAATCGGTCTATAATGAGAATGAAGTTGCAAGGTAGTGGAAGCAAAACATAAGCAATACCAAAATGATGAAACCGGTGAAAACAACAACAAGAATAGGCGAGAAAAGGATGAAGCATGGGAAACATCGATCGAACGGTAATAAAAAGGGTGAAGTGAAGAAAAAATGAAGGGAAAAAGATGAAACAAACAAGGTTACAATTAAAAAAGTAATGAAGAAGCTAAATATCAAAGAGAACCTTTTGATCGATGATGATATTTTGGAGATTTACTAAACAAAGCGATGAAGAATTTAGAAATGAATTGAGAGAAATACAAAGGCAACAAGCCAACATGGATGCAAAGCGAAATGAAGAAGTGAGCAGATATGCAGAAAGTGAGAAGTGAGAACCTTAAGAAGCAGAAAAATGTTGAAGAAAAGGAACAAACAGGTCCATCTTCACGAGCCCTAGTTAGTCTTTATACAAGGGTCTCAACCAAGCTTTGATCTAGGATTTGATAGCCAGTGCGGTCAAAACAAGTGATGAAGAAAAACAATATCGATGCACGAAATCTCCATACATGAACAAGAAGGTCGAGACGACAAAAATCTAACAGAGGTGGAAAAACTCTTGGCAAGAAGCATCTTACGTATGCAAGGAAGCAAGCGTAAGTTTATATTTAAAATTTCAATATCTAATTTATTATGGTTATCACTTGTGATAACAAAACATATATTAGTTTCTTATATTTATCACTGTGATACAAAAACATTTACCTATATACACGGTTCCTTATACTTATCACTTGTGATATTGTGAGCAGAGAACAAGTTTTCGTGAGCGATAAAGGTTTAGGATTAATGAGAATGAATGTTCAATCACTAGCCAACCTTGAAAATTGAAATTCATGTGATAGATACCTTTTTGATATCCTAAACTACAAGGAATTGTTCTCGAGATAGAAAGATCAAGCGGCATTACTTTTATACATCAATGATGGTAAGATAAATTTTATAAAAATGAATGTATTTACGTATTAACTTTTATTTATTAATAATAATAATAACATTTTTTTTTAATTGTCAATTAGCTTCCAGGAGTATTACAAGATAAGCCAGAATTGTTCAATGACAAAGTAGATAAACAGTATGATATGTTTGAACACTTGATTGCTATTCGGATGGAAGAAGACACAAGCGGACTCAAATTTGATGATATTAACTTGGTATATTACATTACTTATATAAATTAATCAAGAAACTTAGTATATAATTTTAAATTTAATACTTTTTCATGATAATGTATTCTTCCCAATAATAGCACATGGACATTACTATCTAATAGTTTTCGACATCGTTAAAGGAACATCATCATAATTGACAACAGCGATTCGGATGCAACATACGAAGAAAAGTACAAAGAAAATTATGAGTTAGTGGTAAGAAAAATTATTTGATTATTTATGTTTTACCAGTATAGTATCACAAGGGATACTAGTCTATAATTGACATTTTATATTATAAATTTCAGAGGGCGGTTTTTGTAAGACACTTGTCAACATATGAACATCCAACAGGATATGAAATGATGCATCAAACACAAGAACCAGAAATATTAAAGATGGATTGGCAAACAAAAGCGAGAAAAGATAGATTGCGGTTCGTACATGATGATACATGGAACTCTACGAAGGAAAAATTGGATCAAGATGGCAAGCAGGCATTCTAAAGGAAACACACAAACAACATCAATTCGGATAGAAAATATGAGATCAAGATACGTAACAAATAACGCCCGACCCGACAAGGGTAAAGGAATCACAAGTAATGGTGTCATATCAAAGCAAAACATAAATAAACAAAAGAAGTCTTAACATAAATGCGGAAATAATCCAAGTCAAAACGACTTCAATACATAGGTCCCAGCGGAAAATAAACTTCAAATGAAATGTCTAAAATATAAAGTCTAAATGGCATCATAAGATCAAAGCTAAAATCTCTAAGGTAAGTCCACTCAGCACTCATCCCAAAGCAATACCCAGCTCCAATGCTTAGATACCTGCCGCGGAAGAAAAGAAATGCGGCTGAGCTTCAAAAGCCCAGTGAATGATATACAAGCAAAACGAATACTGAAACGAGAACGAATACGAAATAAAGTGAAAGAAAGATAGTGAAATCATATTCATTTCAAAAGATAATTCAGAATATAAGAATAAGTTTTATAGCTAACTACCTCGAGCCCAGACACATATGCCATATCAGAAACATATCATAATCACATAAGGCAACAATTTGTAGGGGAGACCTACCAGAGTTATGAAGGACGTGCATGCACGCAACATCAATCATCAGACAACATATAACATAAACATATAATATATAGCATATAACAGATCTAGGATGCACCCATACGCCCCACAGACATACTTTGATAATATAATACAAATTGAGCTCATAACAGATAATGAGATAAGGGACGTGGCGAACTTCACTCATCGCCTAGAGTCATGTCGAAGTGCATTTCTTGACACGGACATGGAACCCCATGACTAGTTAATAATTGGCTCGGGTGTCAAACTATCTCGAGGTCAAATAAGAATGTCATAAGCGACATAGATCATATTTTATCAAACGTTTTCAAAATCAAAAGTTTCATATCATATAGTTCAAAATCAAATGTTTTATGATTCAAAATCAAAGTTCGGATAAGCAACGACTCAAATAGACACATTAGGGTTCATAGCAAAGGCTTAGGAAATCCTAATATGAAAGCGAAAAGAAAACATTATACGAAACCTTTATCGAAAAGGTCGATTATCTCAGACGATAACGTAAGTGTCTTAAAGTAAGATGAATATCCGTACCTTATTCCAAAGCAAATGATCAAAAGTAGAAACAGGAAAGCAAAGAATTACTCCTTCTTCACGTAACCTATATACATTAATGTCGTATATATTATTAATGATTCTATAATCGTCACAATGATCTTATAATATTTTAGGGTTTTATAATTAAATGAGACTTAAATGTTTTACAATTAATATCGTAAATTAGGGTTCATATGTCATTTATTAAAGTTTAGGGTTTCTCATTCTTTAATATCTCATTAATATGCATTTACTTTACATGTTACGTCTTAATGACTCGCTACTTAACCTAATACGTAATTGATGACAATCTCTCCTTTTATGTTTTACCATGTACGTTTATGATTTTATGTGACATACAAGTTACTTATTACTCGGATAAATTACACGTGTACATAACTACAAGTTCACTTGAATTAATATAACACACAAAAGAGACACGCTCACAAACATTTAGGGTTTGATATACTTTATTCGCTTTACATATTAAACTAGGGTTTATGTTTACGTGACCCTTACTTGTTTATTACACGCTCAAAACTTATATATATATGTTTGGTTCAACTAGGGTTTCGGCTAGTAAGTTATATGCAAGTCCTAGCTCATCTAAACAAGTTACATATTCAAGCTATTTAGTTTTACTCCTTAGCCGAATACACATATGGCTCGGTCCTAACTCATGCATGCTTCGCCCTATATCATTCAACATATACATGACCCGATTCAATATTACATATTACGTTACATGTTCTTTAATAGTTACAAGGTTTAATTAGTTAAGGGTTGCCCTTGTTTTTGGTTTACACGGCTCGGCACAAGAAAAAGAAAACAAAACTCAACTAAACAAAATATAACTCAACATATACATGCAAGGTACGTCAAAGGAAGACGAGAACATGATATACCTTAACTCGTTTGAAGCAAAACTCGACACCAAGGGGGTGTGGTTCTCGGCCGAATGGAAACAAAGAGAAAAGAGGCACAAAACTCAAACTAGGGTTTCAATTCAATGATTATGTCTTGTATTTATAGTTAACATTTTTAGTTAGGGCTTAAGAGGGGGTTTTGGGTTCGGTTTGGGTCCAACCGGACACACCAAACGCACGCCCAAATTGGGCTTCGGCCCTTGATCCATTTGACAAAACAAACGCCCCGTTGGGCTCTTCTTGGTTCTCGGCTTGGCGCAAGACAAAACAAAACAAACGAGCCCGTCCAACAAATAAACGGCCCATTATCATTAGCGAAACGTTTAGGTCCTCGTCGTACTAAAGTCGTTTACGTAATTATATTCGTCACGTTTTATTTATTAGGTTTTTAATGTCGTTAATTTATTATAAACGGGTTTTACGTATTTTATTATTCTTGGTTCCAAGGGTATTTTCGTACTTATATATGTTTTAGATTTTCAGGTTTTACAATTCTTCCCCTCTAAAGAAAAATTTTCGTCCTCGAAAATTGAAATGAAACGAAACGAAACGAGATGAGAACATACCGAACTATTCAAAGAAATGAGGATAACTAGCTCGCATCGACTCTTCGGTTTCCCAAGTAGCCTCACGCTCCGGGTGATTTTTCCAAAGAATCTTAACGAACGGAATGACTTTATTTCTCATGACTCTTTCTTGTCTTTCTAAAATAGCTCCGGTTCTTGAGATAAAGACATATCGGATTGAATTTGATCAAACGGATACGAAGCAACGTGTAATGGATGATAGTTGTATCCCTTAGAGAGATACATGGAACACATCATGAACATGCGATAAGCGAGGCGGAAGTGCTAATCGACACGAAACTTCTCCTATACGCTCCGAATTTCAAACGGACCAATGAATCGAGGACCGAGCTTGCCCTTGATTCCAAAACGTTTCACACCTCTAAACGGCGAGACTTTCAAAACACACGATCTCCAACCCGAAATTCTAAATCACGACGATGCTTGTCGGCATAACTTTTTCGACGAGACCTAGCTTCCTTCAACTTTTCTCTAGCAATGACTACTTTCTCATTAGTGATCTCAATCATTTCGGACCTTGATCAAACGCTCACCTACTTCATCCCAACAAGTAGGTGATCTACATTTCCTTCCATAAAGAAGTTCAAACGGTGTTGCCTTAATGCTAGCATGCCAACTGTTGTTGTATGCAAACTCTACTAAACACAAATATTCATCCCAACCGCGGTCCATTCCAAAGCACAAGCCCTTAGCATGTCCTCTAAGGTCCGAATAGTCTCTCTCGTGACCATCCGTTTGAGGATGAAATGCCGTACTAAAATTAAGTCGAGTACCCCAAGCTTTCGCAAACCCTTCCGAAACGAGAAGTAAAACGCGGATCTCTGCTCGACACAATAGATGTCGGAGTACCATGAAGTCTAACTATCTCTTGTTGAAAAATCTCCGCCAATCTACCAATACCATAATCCTTTCTAATTGGTAAGAAATGAGCGATTTGGTTAGTCGATCAACAACTACCCAAATCGCATCATGCTTCTTCCGAGTAAGAGGTAGTCCGGTCACAAAATCCATAGATATCTTATCCCACTTCCATGTTGGAATCTCCAATGGTCGTAATAATCCACTAGCCCTTTGATGTTCAATCTTAACTCACGACAAATCATACACTTCGACACAAACGTCGCCACATCTTGCTTCATACCATTCCACCAAAAGTATCGCTTCAAATCCCTATACATCTTGGTAGAACCGGGATGAATAGTGAAAGGAGAACTATGAGCTTGACCATAACTTTCTCACGAAGTACCGATCATTGGGAATACAAAGCCTATCTTCATACCATACAATTCCGTCATTATCAACCTTAAACTCTACCGCCTACCTTCTTCAACATTTTGAGCTACGCCCCACTCGCCGTCATCTTTCGAGCTTCTTTAATTTGCATATAAGGTTCGACTCCACCTTCATACTAGCCCAAGATCCATCAAAACCTCGACGCACAACTCAACATCCAAACGCTCTAAGTCACGAATGATCCTAGGCTCAATCTCAATACTTGCAAGCATGCCTCGATTTCGGCTAAGTGCGTCAAGAACTACATTAGCCTTACGGGATGGTATTGAATGTTAGTGTCGTAATCTTTAAGAAGTTCTAACCATCTTCTTTGTCTCATGTTAAGTTCCTTCGAGTGAAAATATACTTGAGACTCTTATGATCAGTGAATATATCACACGTCTCTCCATACAAGTAATGTCTCCAGATCTTCAACGCAAAAACCACCGCAGCTAACTCAAGATCATAAGTTGGGTAATTCTCCTCATAAGGTTTCAGTTGTCTTGAAGCATAAGCTACTACCTTTCCATGTTGCATCAAAACACAGCCTAATCCCTTCTTAGATGCATCACTGTAGATTTGAAATCCTCCAGAACCAGTTGGAAGAGTCAAAATAGGAGCCGACACCAATCTCCGTTTCAACTTTTCAAAACTCTTCTCTCGTTCATCCGTCCATACAAAATTTTCACCTTTCCTCATCAGTTGGGTTAGGGGTAGAGCTAAGCGAGAGAAACCTTCAACAAAACGTCTGTAGTAACCAAAGAAGTCCAAGAAAACTCCTAACCTCGATCACATCGTAGGTCTTGGCCATTTTGTGATAGCCTCAACTTTAGACGGATCCATGGTAATACCATCACCGATACGATATGACCAAGGAAAGCAACTTGTCTCAACCAAAATTCGCGCTTCAAAATTTGGCGTACAACTTCTTCTTCCTCAAAATCTCCAAAACTATCCGGAGATGTTCTTCATGCTCCTCTTGAGACTTGGAGTAAACCAAAATGTCGTCGATGAAAACAATAACGAACTTGTCGAGAAACTCATGGAAAACACGATTCATCGGGTCCATAAACACAAGAAAGCGCATTGGTCAAACCAAAAGGCATAACGAGAAATCGTAATGACCATATCCGTACGAAACGCGGTCTTAGGAACATCTTGCTCCTTCACACGAATCGATGGTAGCGGACCTCGGTCAATCTTTGAAAAGAACTTAGCTCCTTGCGGTTGATCAAACAAATCATCTATACGCGGCAGAGGATAACGGTTACGAATAGTAATACGATTGAGTTCACGATAGTCGATACATAGGCGCATGCTTCCATCCTTCTTCTTCACAAACAAGACAGTGCACCCCATGGAGAAACATGGGCGAATAAATCCACTCTCTATCATCTCTTGCATTTGTTCCTTCAACTCCTTGGTTCTACAGGTGCCATACGACACGGAGCCTTCAAATCGGTTCGGCACTGTGAATTAACTCAATGCTAAACTCAACTTCTCGAAATGGGGAAGTCCAGGAGTTCATCGAAAACGTCGAAGAATTCGCAAACAACCGAAAGATTTTCAATGCTAGGATTCTCCAAGGATGTGTCCTTAACAGATGCTAGAAAACCTTGGCACCCATGAGCAATCATGATCCGTGCCTTCATAGCGGAAATGAGCTTAACAGATTTAAGAGGTTGAGAACCATGATAAACGAATTCAGGATGTTTTACGTCTCCAAAGATCACCGTTCTAGCATGGCAGTCAATTGAAGCTCTATGGTAAGCCAACCAATCCATGCCTAGAATGATATCAAAGTCGACCATATCGAGAGGATACAGATTTGCAAAGCGAATACGATCATCAAAACGAAGAGGACACTTAACGTATTTATGATCAATGATCACGTGGTTTTTCATAGGCGTAGAAATCGATAAGTGATTTGTTAACGGTTTGGGCTTCATATTAAGTTTCTTAGCAGATGTGATAGATATAATGGAGTGTGTGGCGCAGATCAAATAAAACGAAGACAAGCAAAATCATCAATGAAAAGAGTGCCCGTAATGGTACACGAAGTGCGCTACGCTGGTTACGAGTAGTAGCATAGACACGCCCGAAGTGGTAGTTGGCGGCTTGATGTAGTTTCGAGGCGCGGATTCTTCTTAGGGCAATCTTTAATCTTGTGAGTAGTGGAACCACAAGAGAAACATCCACCGATGGCCTTGAAACACCGCCTGGATGAGCCTTTCCACAAGTAGTACAAATAGGTGGGGTGGCAAAACCTCGGTTGTCCTCTGTTGACTAGAAGATCACAAGCACGACCGATTTGATCCTCGAGTGGTGATCCTTGTTGTAACGCTGGTTATTGTTACCTTGGTTACGACGGTCACTTCCATTCCTACCAACATTTCTATTATCTTGACCCCCCCTCGTGTCGCGCCCGGTGTCAACATTCCTTCCCGAATGACCCCGATCATAACTCCTATCCACTTGACCTCTCGAATCATAACTCCTACCGAGTTTCCTTATAGTCATTGCCTTGAGTCCTACCTTGAATCCGATCACCATCGCGATTACGCTTGTTAGAACCGAAACCTCATGAAAGATCTCAATGTTACGAGCTGCGTCATTGCAGCCGACACATTCTCATACTCAATATTAAGCAATCGGTCCAACACCCACTTCTTCGGCCCCACTTGAAGTGCTTAGCTTGACGCCTACCATCGCCAAAGAATCGCTCCCACAAAACTCACCAACCTCATAAACCTACTCATGTACTCATTAGAGTTCTCATGATCAAACCGGTAGATCGCTCGATAATCCCTCTCATACCTTTTTCAAAGATCGTGGAAGTAACGGTTATAGAAGATAGTCCAAACTCGGTCCAGTACAAGTCACAAAGAAAAGCGTCTCCTCCTCTTGCTTGTTTGAGCGCCTTCCACCAACTTAAAGCATCACCTTCCAATTTGAATGAAGCCAAACGAGTCTTAAACTCGTCTCCACAACCCAAGACTTCAAACAACTTCTCAATATGAGTGATCCGGTCCTCGGCCTCGGGAGGAGAAAGCGGTGCTAAACGAAAGAGGCTTAAGCTTACCAAACGCTCGAGCCAAGTATGAATACCGACGGGTTGATTTCCTCCACCACTACCCAAGCACCATTCGACACGAATGTTGTTGATCACTGTTCCATCATCTCAGGTGTAGTCAAACCAGGGAAAAGAGAGTTGAGAGCATTCGCAATCGCAATATCCATGTTAGTAGCATCATCGTCTCCATCCGCGCCACCAGTAGTACGAGTTCGAACCATCTGAACGATTAGCAAAATGAGCAAAGGTGAGATACGAAATGGAAGTACGAAGGAATCCTAAAGTCTACCCAAATCCTCACAGGTCAAATCCTAAGCTCTAAAGTCTCAAAACCTAGGCTCCATATGTCACAGGTCCTGACTACAAGTCGTAAACACAGGCTCGATGCCATAAATTGTAACGCCCGACCCGACAAGGGTAAAGGAATCACAAGTAATGGTGTCATATCAAAGCAAAACATAAATAAACAAAAGAAGTCTTAACATAAATGCGGAAATAATCCAAGTCAAAACGACTTCAATACATAGGTCCCAATGAAAATAAACTTCAAATGAAATGTCTAAAATATAAAGTCTAAATGGCATCATAAGATCAAAGCTAAAATCTCTAAGGTAAGTCCACTCAAGACTCATCCCAAAGCAATACCCAGCCCAATGCTTAGATACCGCCGGAAGAAAAGAAATGCTTGGTGAGCTTCAAAAGCCCAAAGTGAATGATATACAAGCAAAACGAATACGAAACGAGAACGAATACGAAATAAAGTGAAAGAAAGATAGTGAAATCATATTCATTTCAAAAGATAATTCAGAATATAAGAATAAGTTTTATAGCTAACTACCTCGAGCCCAGACACATATGCCATATCAGAAACATATCATAATCACATAAGGCAACAATTTGTAGGGGAGACCTACCAGAGTTATGAAGGACGTGCATGCACGCAACATCAATCATCAGACAACATATAACATAAACATATAATATATAGCATATAACAGATCTAGGATGCACCCATCGCCTACGTACATACTTTGATAATATAATACAAATTGAGCTCATAACAGATAACGAGATAAGGGACGTGGCGAACTTCACTCTATCGCCCTAGAGTCATGTCGAAGTGCATTTCTCGACACGGACATGGAACCCCATGACTAGTTAATAATTGGCTCGGGTGTCAAACTATCCGAGGTCAAATAAGAATGTCATAAGCGACATAGATCATATTTTATCAAACGTTTTCAAAATCAAAAGTTTCATATCATATAGTTCAAAATCAAATGTTTTATGATTCAAAATCAAAGTTCGGATAAGCAACAACTCAAATAGACACATTAGGGTTCATAGCAAAGGCTTAGGAAATCCTAATATGAAAGCGAAAAGAAAACATTATACTGAAACCTTTATTGAAAAGGTCGATTATCTCAGACGATAACGTAAGTGTCTTAAAGTAAGATGTAATATCCGTACCTTATTCCAAAGCAAATGATCAAAAGTAGAAACAGGAAAGCAAAGAATTACTCCTTCTTCACGTAACCTATATACATTAATGTCGTATATATTATTAATGATTCCATAATCGTCAAAATGATCTTTTAATATTTTAGGGTTTTATAATTAAATGAGACTTAATGTTTTAATATTAATATCGTAGATTAGGGTTCATATGTCATTTATTAAAGTTTAGGGTTTCTCATTCTTTAATATCTCATTAATATGCATTTACTTTACATGTTACGTCTTAATGACTCGCTACTTAACCTAATACGTAATTGATAACAATCTCTCCTTTTATGTTTTACCATGTACGTTTATGATTTTATGTGACATACAAGTTACTTATTACTCGGATAAATTACACGTGTACATAACTACAAGTTCACTTGAATTAATATAACGCACACAAAAGAGACACGTTCACAAACATTTAGGGTTTGATATACTTTATTCGCTTTACATATTAAACTAGGGTTTATGTTTACGTGACCCTTACTTGTTTATTACACGTTCAAAACTTATATATATATGTTTGGTTCAACTAGGGTTTCGGCTAGTAAGTTATACGCAAGTCCTAGCTCATCTAAACAAGTTACATATTCAAGCTATTTAGTTTTACTCCTTAGCCGAATACACATATGGCTCGGTCCTAACTCATGCATGCTTCGGCCCTATATCATTCAACATATACATGACCCGATTCAATATTACATATTACGTTACATGTTCTTTAATAGTTACAAGGTTTAATTCGTTAAGGGTTGCCCTTGTTTTTGGTTTACACGGCTCGGCACAAGAAAAAGAAAACAAAAACTCAACTAAACAAAATATAACTCAACATATACATGCAAGGTACGTCAAAGGAAGACGAGAACATGATATACCTTAACTCGTTTGAAGCAAAACTCGACACCAAGGGGGTGTGGTTCTCGGCCGAATGGAAACAAGGAGAAAAGAGGCACAAAACTCAAACTAGGGTTTCAATTCAATGATTATGTCTTGTATTTATAGTTAACATTTTTAGTTAGGGCTTAAGAGGGGTTTTGGGTTCGGTTTGGGTCCACCGGACACACCAAACGACGCCCAAATTGGGCTTGACCCTTGATCCATTTGACACAAAAACAAACGCCCCGTTGGGCTCTTCTTGGTTCTCGGCTTGGCGCAAGACAAAACAAAACAAACGAGCCCGTCCAACAAATAAACGGCCCATTATCATTAGCGAAACGTTTAGGTCCTCGTCGTACTAAAGTCGTTTACGTAATTATATTCGTCACGTTTTATTTATTAGGTTTTTAATGTCGTTAATTTATTATAAACGGGTTTTACGTATTTTATTATTCTTGGTTCCAAGGGTATTTTCGTACTTATATATGTTTTAGATTTTCGGGTTTTACATAAAAATGTAAAAATTAGATAAGACATAACGAGATGCACCTCAACCTCAACCTCAACTTCAACCTCAACATGCATGTCCTCTATTGAAGTGGGCTGTGATGACTCACTTCAACACGGACAAGTACTCCTTCAATGAGAACTACCGCCTACTTGACATTATTGGTCAAATATTTACCCTTATCGGACAAGTAGCCTGTTATGCTAAAATCGACCCACATATCTTGCACGACTTCTTTTGCTTCTTGCTTTTATCAAATGCTTTCTCCGTCCACCCTTGATCGCTCCCTCATAAACCCCTTATTGCTCGCTTTCGATGGATTTTAACATAAATTTTAGTTGGCTTCTTTATACCCATGAACTCTTCAACAATTTCGAAACATTACGGAAGGAGCAGGTTGGCAAATCAGCCTCAACTTCGGTTTTCAACTTTTTCAGCTTATCTACAAAAGAAGTCAACTTTCCTTTATTGTTACTCATCATATGAACACACGACTCAACGAAACCAGTTGCCTCAATTGCAAGCCTCTCTATTTCTTCATTGTTCTGACCATAACGAGCTTTTTGCCTCCTCAAATCAGTAGGAATCAAATCCCTTGTCCAACGCCTAAGTAAATACTTATCTGGGATAGAAACAACCTTGCAATTCTTGAACACACAAAAGATGTGACGACAAAGTACCACATCGAACAAACAGCTGACAACAGCAAGCAACTGAACCATCAACTTTGTTATACAACACCTTCATCACAAAAAAAAGTATAAACTTTTATGAACTTTAATTGAATATATCACGGTGATACCTCATATAAAACATAAAAGAACATAATATCACGGTGATATTAAAACAATATCACAATATCACAAGTGATACTAAAACAATAACAACTTTTATGAACTTTACATGCATAATATCACCGTGATACATCATATACACTTATAAACAAAGAAAGTAATAGATAATATCACGTGATACAAAAAAATTGTAAAAAAAAAAAAAAAAAAAAAAAAAAAAAGAAAAAGAGATGTACCTCGTACTCTCAATGTCTTTGATACAAATTAAGCTCTTCCTCGGTATTGTCTCAAGTACTTTCATCATCAACCACTCTTGGTACAATCTCGACATCCGGTTTTCCTCGGATATAACGAAACATCGCAACCCTCACCACAACTTTTAGACTTGATAGAACATAACCATGAGCCAGCAATTATCTCTTTCTCGAACAAGAACAAACGACTTACAGTGTAAAACCTTCTTGCATGAATTTCAATTGCTAATGGCGTCAACAAAGGAAATGAGTCAATCGTGATGATCTAATCTTTCTTGTATGTATCTCTGTTTCTCCATTGCGGACTCATAACATACCATGAATTTAACAAGAGTAGAAGTAGGAGGCGTGAAATGTGAAAAAGCGAGTTCTCACTCTCGACCTCGATGTGGTCCTCATCGGTCCACATAGGGAGAATCAACAAAAAGCGAGGAATCCATGGCGCACGATCCGATACATCTTATTCAACCACTTATGATTTAAAGACCAAATTCAACCATCAACTCATTCCATCTCAACTCAAACTCTTGAGGGCCAATATACATGTTCCAAACAATCTTGTGAAATTTATTCTTGAAATCGGTATCATCATAAATTCTCGATACAATCGAAAGCGATAAAAAGATAATCATTATAGACAACAAATGAAAAAAGTATCACAAGTGATACAATCAAAAAAAGTGCCACAAGGGATACAAAAAGTATCACAAGTGATACAATCCAAAAAGATGCAAATATCACGGAGATAAAAGATGCAAAATATCACAGAGAGATACCTTGACGGAAGCTTTTGCATGATATACCACATACAAAGGCGTACTTTGAATCGGGAAGAACTTCATTATAGCCTTCCGCATTGCACCATCTTGATCGATAACAATGATATTTGGAGAAACGAACAAAGCGCTTTCTTAAATGCTTGCGATAACAAACATAAGATTCGATGAGTTTCATTCTTAGAAGACCGGAACCAACGATCGCGGATCTCCTATGATTATCTATTGCGGTAAAAGGCAAGAAAACCATCCGGTATCACGGAGAAAAGAAGTATCTCGGTGATAATATATACAAAATGTAGAAAATCAAATGAAAATATCACAAGAGATACTAAAAAGGTTCAAACAACATACTTGTTAGTTTTGTATGTGGCATCAAATGAGACGATATCGCCAAACTCTTTGTAATTCGGTTTAGCAACTTGATCATTGAAAAGAGTCCAATAAGCTCGGCGTTCTCAACAAGATAATCAAAAGAGAAGTCTGATGTAAATTTCATCCGATCTTCCATACGGTTAATAAGCATTTGTGCATCGCTATCTCCTATGAAATAGTTTATACCATGGACTAGGTTGTTAAACTCAGTCTCTGTACCATGAACAAGTCTTGAGGACCCTTTCAACCCGTATACAAGCTGTGAGCTCTAGTCGCCCTAATATTATAATTGAGCTTTAATTATAAGCAATTTGCTCGGTGTATGTTAGCTTCCTCTCACTCTTGGACAAATGCTTATACTCAACACGATCTAGCTCATGATTATGTTCCACGTCGAGCGTAGTAAGCCTATATTTTCTACTATCATGCATCATATGAAAAATTGCACGTGCTTTGCAACGATGAATTCTAAAGTTTGAAGTCCTCACTTGTTTGTCACCTTTCTTAGGAGCTAACGATTCAAACGAATTTTCTTTGGGCACCCTTCCTATTGCAAACTAAATACTTCTCTTTTACAAATCCATCCCTTAATCTTTTAGAGTAGACTTTCTAATACCAAATCCTGCCTCTGAAGCATATCTCATGTACATACTAATGCAATCCTCAACAGAATCATAAACACTAAACAAAAATGGCAGCACACTAGCAGAAACTCTAGGAACCCAAAAAACCGATCCACCAGGAGTATCAATAAAATCATGATGAATAAAAGATGAAGGAGTTTTCAAACCACTAGAAGCTGTAAAGAAGGTGATAAAACACAAAGTCAAAAAGCATAACACAATAACTTCAAAAATTGTCTTAAAATATCACTGGTGATACTATACATTATTTGAAATATCACTGGTGATACTATATATTATTTGAAATATCACTGGTGATACTATAACAGATGATCGTACAAAAAATACTAAACAGAAACAAACAACACATCTAATCAAAAACTAACAGCTTATTTAAAAGCAATATAACATCTACATCAATATACTTAAGCACTATCATAAAAAAAAAGCACAAAAACCTATAACTCAGAATTCAGTAAACATAAATTGACAACAACTATAACTCAATTTCAGTCAATATATACAACAACTGCAAACACGGCTATTCTTCTTAAACATACAACATCTGCTTAACAAATCACTTCCAAAACACTAGATTTACGACTACTTTGACTACACAGCAAAACGCTTCCAAGACAAAAAAACACTAACAGTACAACTATCAGCACAAACACTATCACTCTTCTTCATTCGAATAACTATGCAACAACTGCAGCAATAACAGCCTACTCATAGAAATATCAGAACATCGCAGTAAGAAATCAAGTACACTACATTTACGATTATTTTCAGTAAAAAGCTTAAAATTAGAAGCAAATTACTCTAAAACCTTAATTAGAAAACAAACTATCATCAACTTCAAATATCATCTTTGAAACTACACAAATTAAAGCGAACAAAAACAAATCAAACTAACGACATATAAAAGCAAAATCAAACTAATGACTTCATGAATAAGCAAAAACCTAACAACATCGACTAAATATCACGGTGATACAAAGCGAGTAAACTAACGGTGAATAAAAGCTTAAACACCTTAATTAAACAATTAATTAACAAAACAGCTTAATTAATAAACAGATTAACATAAAAAAAAGCTGAATTACAACGAAAACTCACATGATGCATTATCATCAACGTTAGAAGCACAAATTGAACTCGTAACATCTAAATCAATTGAATCTTCTCCAACAGGAACTTCATTAAGATCAAATATATCCATTCTGCAAAATTAAAGAAGATAATTACGAAATTGAACAAAATAATGACGAAATTGAAGAAGATAATGAAGAATTGAAGAAAATAATGAAGAATTGAAGAATTACCGGTGGGATAAAGTGCGGGGCGTGGCGGAGATAGCGGTGGTTGTCACGGTGATGGCGGTGGAGGATGTGGTGGTTGGCGGTGGAGGATGTGGTGGTTGGCGGTGGGCGATGTGGTAACCGTTTATGGAGGAAATCAAGGCGAGAGAAAAGTGTGTGAAAGCAGTGATGAATGAGGGAAAAAAAAGGTATATATATTGGGGTAAAAATAGGTTAAAGGTTTTAATCTTAGATTAATGACAGCCATTAGATCAATTCAAATAGAAGGTGGGGATTTGTCCCTTGGTAAGCACCAAAATAAGAGTATGCAAATGAAAATTCCTCATTTAAAGATAAATTCAACACAAATTTGAAGTCCAGCAAAAAATAAGTGACTATATATATATTCATTTTTTTACATAACAGTGTTAGAATTTTGAAGTGTATCGCATATATAAATATGGAATGTTAGTTATTAACTAATTATTAATTTATAATTTCGTTAGTACCAATATATACACTGGGTTTAAAAAAATTATTATCTTATTATCTATCGATTGCGATCCAAATTTACATTGGTCCCAAGTTGAGACTAGACAAATTATTAATTTTATCGAGGTTATTAATTTATCGAGTATTAGTTTATAGAGTTTTTACTGTATCTATTAAGGAAACTTGAAAGTACGAGGCAATCTTTTATACATTTAAAAATTTCCGAATGAGTATTGAAAATTCTTGGCTAATACATCAAAATATAATACAAACCGAAGCTAGTCAATTGTCAAGCTCTTGGATAATATTTTATAGTTAAGGTTGCATTTAGAGTTCTCTTTCACCCGAATTTGAGGACTTGTTCAAAGAACATTATTGTGATATTATATACTTTAATTATTGATGTTATATATATTTGATATTGTTGGGAGAGATTACTTCATTATTAGATAAATTCGGGATAAACTTGTGTCTTCATTTAAGTATTGATTATTAGAAACGTTAAACTTAAAGCTGCATGATATGAAATTGATCGAACTTTGCATTAATTCCGCATGTATTTTAGAAAACCCTAATTGTTATATATATGCATGTAATTTGGATGCATATTCTTAGCCTAATCACATCTTAGTCTAACGTTTATTCAAATTGCAACAACTTCTTGATAGATCTTTTCAGTAAGATATCGTTCCAAGAGAAAAGGAAAGAAATAATTTGTGACATATGGCTTCAAGCTTATAATTTGCTTTTATTGTACAGGCATATATATCTACAATCTTCAATGTAGTTTACTGTATGATGATACAAAGTATATCAAACAAATTATACAAAGATCAAGTGTATAACATTTATAAAACTTAAGAACTTTGACATACATATAGCTTGGTCTCAACCAATAATTATAAACATAATTAACAACCACCACCACCACCACCGCCACCACCACCACCACCACCGCACCCACCACCACCACCGCCGCCGCACCCACCACCACCACCACCACCGCCGCCGCCGCACCCACCACCACCCCATCCACCACCACCCAATCCACCACCACCAAATCCACCACCCCATCCACCACCATATGCAACTTCAACAACACTAGTAAGAAATTCTCCAAACTCTGGACTACTTTCGAGTAATTTGGAACCAGGTTTAGTATAAGGCGCCTCAACTTCATGTAAAAATTTCTTCCCAAATTCATACGAAAAAGTGAGAGAAGCTCCCTTCCTATTAACAACTGGATAAGTAACTAGTTGACTCTCTTTCCCTTCATCTTTAATACCTTCCATTAGGTCTTTTATCGGCACACGTACTTTACCCCAAGTTTTTCGGATTAACCAATTGACCGCCATAATCTTGATTACAAGATTAAGGCGGTCTTCTAGGCCCTCAGCCTCATCGATAGTGAACTTCGTGGGAAAATTCCAAGTGAGTTGATCTGATGAACCCTCATTTCTGAGAACTGGGGAAATTTGAAGCTTCCTGCCACCGGTTCCACGCACGACAACATATACGTCGTATTTGCTGATGGACTTGAGACCCCCTGCGGAGATGATTGTAAGGTCTAGAGTTCTGCACTCCATGAATGATCTACTTTTTTCGAGTTTGGAACCATATTTAGTATAAGGCGCCTCAACTTCATGTAAAAATTTCTTCCCAAATTCATACGAAAATGTGATAGAAGCTCCCGGTTCTGCCTTCCTATTAACAACCGGATATGTAACTAGTTGACTCTCTTTCCCTTCATCTTTAATACCTTTCATTAGGTCTTTTATCGGCACCCGTACTTTACCCAAAGTTTTTCGGATCAACCAATTGACACCCATAATCTTGAGATTAAGGCTGTCTTTTAGGCCCTCGGCCTCATAGATAGTGAACTTCATGTGAAAATTCCAGGTGATTTGATCTGATGAACCCGCGTTTCTGAGAACTTGAGTAATTTGAAGCTCCCTGCCATCGGCTCCATGCACGGCAACATATACATCGTATTTGCTGATGGACTTGAGACCCCCTGCGGAGATGATTGTAAGGTCTAGAGTTCTGCACTCCATGATTGAGAAGGTGATGGACAAAATCTATGGAGTGATCAATTAAATATCATAACTTGTGGTGTGAGGGGTCATTAATTTATTGACAATTATGTTACGTGGTTAGTTAGTATTGTACATACATTCTTGTGGAAATTACCAATAGAAAACCGCTTTACGAAAATGAACCATTCAAACTAGTGTTACGAAAACCTATTATATATGCAAATTTTTTTTGCATGCCATGACGATTTTTTTTTAACGGTTAAAAGGCTTGAGTTTGACTTTGGAAAGTTCAAATGTACGATATCTTCGACGAAAAGATAATTATCTTGTTGTCATCGCGTAATACTTTTATTCCTATATAGATAATTATCTTGCTTACACCCGAAAACAGATGTATGGGTCCAAGGTATCCGAGTTGACCCAAAAGATGGAAGGACTTAGGTCATTGGTGTATGCTGCTAAAACCAGAATTTATAACTTGAACTTGGTACTCAAATATACGGATGAACCGAATACAAAACATGGTATACTTACCATCAAAGGGCAATGGAGGTTTGAGATCGTAAAAGGCTGCCTTTTGAAACCAAACGAGATCCCTAAGTCTACTAAGGGTCTAGAATCTTTCCTTCATAAGTTGACTCCAGCTATCGACGAAACGATAAGTTTGCTGGGTGAAAACAAGAAACAACTCAAGTCTGCCACGTTGGAGTATCAAAGCTTGTTCTAATGTAATAGTTTCTTTAAATCAGAGATAAGTCAACTTTTCTGTTGACTTTTGAGGACTCTTGCTTTTAATTGTGAATTTAGTGAGTAACTGTTACGACTGCCATGGAAGGTGTAGGACGCGCTCGAGCTACAAAGGGTCACGGCCATCCCAACGTGGCGCAAGGACTATGTTATGGGATAACTATCTTTTGTTTAGGTGTTAGGATAAGTATTGTGAAAGTTATGTTTAGGATGTCTTTGAGTCGTATTAGGAAAGTGCCGTCGTTTTGGATATCTATCTTGTAATCGACTTGTGATACAAGTTAGGGTTTATTCGGTATTTATATACCGTGTCATTCATTAATGAAAGGTATGATTTGTCTAATAAAATATCTCTAGTTTTCTTCTCTAATATTCTTAAGAGGCGGCCGCTTGAAGTGCCTTATCCCGATACAACCCCTAATAGGGTCGTATCAGCTGGTGCTTTCATTGCTACCAAAAAAAATCTGTCATTCGGTTTTAAATCAATCGCGACTTCTAATTCATTTGGTTTTGGCATCAATCTTTGTTCGTATATATTGCATGCTCTCTTTGTCATCTCTGCATGTGTTAATCTACATATTGGGTTTATAGTACTTATTATTGGTTGGATCTTTGAAGCATACCCGGCGTGATTAACTTCCTATTTTTCTCTCGGGTTCTGGTTGTTTTTGTGGACGTTGGTATACCCCTGATCCGGTTAGGGTTTAATCTCTACGTGTGACACTACAACGTTTCATGCGTTGGACATGCCAAAGTTTTCGGTCGATCACGATAGTTGGATCCTCTCAATCATTGAGTACTTTACTCTCTTGAATACACCGGTCGGCGACTATGTGTGGTGGGATTTAATCTCGAAGGAGGCGGAAGAGTGGTTTCGTTGGATGGCGTCACAATTTAATCACGACTTGGGATGGTTTTTTGGAGAGTGTTCGTAATCGTTTTGGACGATGTAAGTACGAGGACCCGCAAGGCACACTTTCTAAGTTGTTGCAAATGGGGTCGGTGGCACAATATCAAAGCGAGTTTGAGAAGCTTATAAATCGGGTCACGGTTATCTCAGACCACTTATTGATTTCTTTTTATATCTCCGGCCTTAAACCGGCGTTACAACTGGAACTCCTAGTGGCAAGACCTACCACGCTAGGCGACGCTTTTTCCTTGGCACGCATTACCGAGGCTTGTTTGGAGGACCAATGGCCCATCATAGCCATCGCCAAACCAAGCGACGTAAACTCTTGGGAACCAGTGGATCGGAAGGTAATTGATCACCAGGTACCAATCAAACCAATTGCAACAGAAAAGAGTATAGGCGAGTAATAGCCAGCGTCAACAAATTCCTCTCGTAGCAACAAGAAGGTGGAGGAAACAAGTTGGGGCCTCATGGGCGGGTGAATAAGATAGTGGATGTTGGGCGAAACATAAGCCACCGATGTAGTGTTACAATATGGATTTGTGACTAAAATATGCATTTGTGAATTAAAGTATCCATCATGAGTCCAGTTTGGTTGATTTTCAATCAAAGTAATGACGTTTATGCTATGAAAGAATATTTGAACTCATTGTCGGACCGATGTGCCAACATTTGTGTAGGCATACTGCGCTTTGAGTATGATGCGCAAGAGGCAAATTCACAACTCAAAACATGTGATCCATGAGGACTAAACTACAAGTCAAAGTTTGGGATCACAGGGTTACATGAGGCGAGATTTTGAAGCGACACCTTGAGGACAAGGTGACTTTGAAGGAGAGAGGAATGTTACGACTGCCATGGAAGGTGTAGGACGCGCTCGAGCTACAAAGGGTCACGGCCATCCCAACGTGGCGCAAGGACTATGTTATGGGATAACTATCTTTTGTTTAGGTGTTAGGATAAGTATTGTGAAAGTTATGTTTAGGATGTCTTTGAGTCGTATTAGGAAAGTGCCGTCGTTTTGGATATCTATCTTGTAATCGACTTGTGATACAAGTTAGGGTTTATTCGGTATTTATATACCGTGTCATTCATTAATGAAAGGTATGATTTGTCTAATAAAAATATCTCTAGTTTTCTTCTCTAATATTCTTAAGGAGCCTGCGCCCGCTTGAAGTGGTGCCTTATCCCGATACAACCCCTAATAGGGTCGTATCAGTAACTATGTTTCTGAAAACGGGTAATTGTTGGGACATAAGTATGAGCCTTGCAACAGATGATATGTACTTGGCTATGAGATTCATGGTTATATCTTCATTAGACATAACAATGTACTTACTCGTTGAAGAATGAAGTTGTTATGAAGCATGACCTAGGGTGTTGGCTTGGTCATTTTGTTAGTTTTCGCTTGGTCATTAGCCCATATCTATTAAGGAAACTGACCTCTTACATATCTATTAAGGAAACTTGAAAGTACGAGACAATTTTTTATCATTTCAAAAATTCCAAATGAGTATTGAAAATTCCTGGCTAATATATAATACAAACTGAAGATAGCCAATTGTCAAGCTCTTGTCATGGATAATATTTTATAATTAAGGCTGCATTTAGAGTTCTCTATCACCCGAATTTGATGACTTGTTCAAAGAACATTACTCTGATATTATATATATATACTTCAACTATTGATGTTATATATTTGACTAGCTTCATAACCCGCCCAATGGGCGGGTTCGCTTCATAACATTACTTGAGGAAATCTAAATGGACGTACATAAATGATGAATAATGGAAAATATCTTAAACACAAAATTGGAAAGAAAAAAGAAAAGCGTTCATGTAATATATATAAAAAGAACAATGAAAAGTGTGAGTTAATAAAATGGATGGACCTCATTCATATACGACCGCCTTAATGGCGGGCGAGCTTCGAAATGAAGATTTCGAATATTTATATATGTAATCTACATGATGATCACAAATACAAATCCAAGATTATTCTTGCAACACAACTTTTAATTAACTTATGCTTAATCGATGATGAATGCAATAACCGATTTCTGTTGTTAGTACAATAACTACATTAAATAAATCGTTACATAAGTTGTAATAGTTAGCTTAAAAAAGTATACCATGCTTTGAGGAGGTCATTTTACAGCAACCTTAAGTTGAATTGATGAACATGTCTTCCTGTTTCTTGAACATCACTTCCAATTTTCAGGGAATTAGAAAACAAACATATATGTAAATGGCTAAATGAAATTTGCCGAAAAAGATTTATTCTTTTTGGATAATTATGATAAAGGTAAAACAACCACATTGATCAACAAAATTTATAGAGATCATAAATGAAAGATAAAGATTTAGTGGAAATATCAGGCTAAATGGTAAAACTAATTAGCTGCTTATGCGGTATAAATCAACATGTACATACTTAACTATACATGTATTAATGAATGCATAAAAAGTTACGAGCGAGCAATAATTATGTCTCAACACATTTAGCTATCGATATGCGTTGAAGTCTAACATTTTGTTGGTGAACTTTGTGCTCCTCAAAGTTTCACTATCAACCGAAGGTCGGCTTATGTAGAAATGTACATGTACCTCTTGTTGTATGCCATAGACAAGCAAACTTAAACATAGAACAGAAACGTAAATGCAAAGTTCCATCATACTTGATGTTTCGCTTAATGAACCACTCATTCTTACAAAGTGTATTTTCCCATTTCTCATTTTCACGACAACAAAAAAAAATGGGAAGAAAAAGAAAATCACACACATTCCTCTAAGACTTGCATTGTTAGATAACGTACATAAGCTGTTGCAACAAATATGCACCATCAGTAAGGAGTAAAATGCAAGAGCAGCATGCAAAGCAGCAAAAGAAATGATCCTAAAGATACGAAATAAAAAAAATGCATCGTTTTAAACAGCTTCTACAGTCAAAATCATCTGCATAACATCAGTGTTCACATAGGACTATTGCGTCATTTTACATAGACATCACCATGAAAAATACAAGAACCAAAGTTGCTACTTCTAAAATGAGGTGGGGGCCCATCTTTTCATATATAACCCATGGGAAAGACGCATCAGGGTATAAGAAACATGATTTACATGGTCACAGATCATTTTAAACAACACCAATTCAACTAATCCAAACACCCCACAAATTGAAATCGTTTTTAAAGGCGTCACATTTTAACCACTTTGGCTTTGTCATCTTTTGTCGTGTGGCTTCGCTCTTGAACCGTGGAGGGCGATGCTTGGTACATAGGTTCGACAATACCTTGGTTAACCTCGGGTTTCTCTTGTTCGACTATGAGTTCGGACCTTTCAAACATAACACTTCCTCTTTAAGGAACCGACTTGATCAGAAACCCCACCATCACCGGACCCCACACACACCATTAGAAGTTTAATTTGGTATTGAGCCTCTCGACACATGACCATTAGTAAAATAGAAGAATTAACAATTCTATATTTTAATCGAGTAAACCTAGCAAGAACGTGCATAAAATTTACCTTACGAAATGCATAATGCCATTGTGCCAATAGAAAATAATGAGACTCATAGTGAGTCGGCAAAAAGATTGGCTCACAACGATGCCTACAAATGGCTCACAACGGTCGCCTACAAATGGAAACGAATCTGATAATAGTACCCTCCTAATTGAAAGATGACTTTGGTATTTACAAAGATCAAAATTATCGATGTTTCATCACAATTAACTCTAAAGCAAGTCAAGCTACTAATGGTGTTGGCTCGACAGTGAACACCTACACAATTAACTTGTGAACAAATTTATCGCTTTCCATTAGATAAATAAGATGACTCGACCACCATGCATTTAACGGTTCTTCGTAAATTCCCTGATTAATTTCCAAATATACAATCTTTATATAACTCGCATATATCAAAATAATACGAAAACAAATATCTCAAACTCATATTCAACCGAAAGCTACACAACCATCTGATCTCCTAGTAGAAAAGGCTAATAAACCCATCTTGAACATTTTTTTCTTATCTAGCAACATAATCAATAAGTCACAAATTCACAACTAAGAAACGGAAATCAATAGCGACACAATTTAACGTAATCCCCATTTTCAATACCCTTAAGTTCTAGGCATACAATATTCAACCCTTAGTAATCACAATGCTAATTCAAAAGTATATATAATGTCTACAAAAGCCAAGCTTGTAATTATGTTATCCACAAGGTTCTCAAGGTCGTTTTAACTATGCATTAGTACCTAATGCTTGCAATCTACTAATAAAACATAATCTATACATCAAAGGTAAACTATAAACAACATTAGACCTCCCACACTCGATTTCAATAACATGACCAATGGTATAATGCCACTTCTCATTCACGGTCAATTTGACAGGACACCTCTCACCAACCAAATCGGACCAAAACTTACATGACACTACTCTTAACACGAAAATACACCTCAACTACACGCTATCATCATCCCTATATCCGTATAGCAACTTAATAAAAGCTAAATTTGAGTTTTAAATCATAAATCTATTAACACGTTGGAGTATTGGACCATTTTTGTTTAAATGGGTTCATTGGCCTACATTATGAAGGCGAAAAGCAATTTCAATAACACATTGGAGTATTGGACCATTTTGTTTAAACGGGTTTAAATGGGTTCATTGGCCAAAAATCACCAAAGTACCACTTTGGTTGTATAGAAAGACAAAAAGCTTAGCTTTCGAGCATGAATAAGATTAACAACACATCTTAAATAACCCTTAGAACGATCAAAATTAGATGCGAAAAAGGGTTGTTTGGGAATGCTTATTACCTGTGCAACTGTTATCTTTTCGCAAAGGTGAATTACCTCCAACTGAGGCATACACTTCTACTTTTTCGTGCCCGTAGTCCAATGTAAGCTATGCCAAAAGACGTTGCTGGAAACGAAACAACTTCGAAAGAGGAATAATATCATGAACCAAACAATAGCTTGTAAGCAATAATTAATTGTTCTTTTTCAAGCGCATGAATTAAGAGAACCTGCAAAAAGAGAACATGTGGTTCGACGTGTTAATACTGCAAGTAAACAAAAATAGGAAAGTTGTGTTGCAATAATACTCGTACCTTGATCTTAACATATTCAAGCTTACGAAGGCACTATAAATTGTTCTAATTTCCATAATTTCATACTTGTTTGCTCTATTAAAATTAGTAACATGCTTTTTTGAAGACGTGCCATTTAGAAGTATGCAAACTTTATCTCACATATCTCAGATATCTCACAAATCTCGTGATGTAAATGCATATAACTCTATAGATACAAAAATATGATTATCTTACATTTTGAAAAATGGCACATATTGATGATGTGTGAGTTTGCCATTGAGCACAATGTCAAAATGATCAAATTATTGAAAATATTCTTATTAATACTATGACTTGTGTGATCACTTTACTTTGGTTCATTGACGATAGGTCCAAGAGCCTTCCTTCAAAGTCACTGTCTTGACAAAAACCTGCATTAGAGAAATAATTCATTTGTCATTATGTGTTAAAAATAATTCATACCAGTATAATAAGCACATTTGATAAAGTTTAAGCTTTATTTTCACATGCTTATAAATCCCAAGAATAATTACCCATTATTGATTCAATTTAAAAATGTAAGAGTTTACTCACGGCTAAACACATATAAGTAGGAGCACAATTCAGCTTCTTGTTCTCTAGCTCGTTTCTCGGTTTACCCACTGGATTCATTAACCATAAGCTTATTAATTTGTATCATTTCATCAACTAAACTAAAATCAAATTCATTAACCATAAGCTTATTAATTTGTATCATTTCATCTACAAATAGTGACACAAACCAACTAACTTAAAATAAATCGACACAACCCTAATATTGCAAAACTAAAATTGGGGATCCATACTATACTAATTAACCACACAATCAAATCTAATCACAATGTAAACACCTAATTTAACAACCACACACAAAAATCATCAGTATTCATAAATAAAACTAAAACATCAAAATCCCTAAAATGAATGTGAAATCCTATAATCAAGCTGAAATCATTACCTTTAATCGTAATTTATATTAAAACCCTCATCTTGTTGCGTTGTTTAATAAGAATTGTCATCACGAAACCAAGGACGAAGACCATACATGATCGAAGCATACCTTAAGTGGATTAATTTGTTGAAATTGAATTGAGGTGTTTTGATATTTGGAAATCTTGGAGTAAAAGGCGTTTGAACAAAATGGTTATCGGCATTGAAGTTTAGGGTTTCGATTATGTTTTATTGATAAAATGGGAGATGGTAAATTTGAAGAAAGAATACCACTTTGAAATAAGAGTTAAAACACGTAATGTAGATTGGCTCGTTGGTTCGAGAGTTTGTCTTTCAATCTCGAAACCCGTGTTCGAACCTCACGATCTACCAATTTTTTACTTGTATAAGCGGATATTGTGCTAAGTCACCATTTCCACATCATCATATGATGCTCCATGTCATCATTAATATGCCTACTAAGCATTAGTGACGTGTCATGCTTAGTCCCATATATATATATATATATATATATATATATATATATATATATATATATATATATATATATATATTGTTGGAGAGATTACTTCATTATTAAATAAATTCATGATAAACTTGTGTATTGATTTAAGTATTGATTATTAGATTATGATTGACATAAAAAATTTTGTTTGGACAAATTCCATAGATCTTAGAAAGGTTAAAGCATGATAAGAAATTGATCGAACTTTGCTTTAATTCTTGATAGATCTTTCACTACAACAATCGTGACTTTCGCAGCGAAATTTCATAGCTTTCACGGGGACATGTCCCTGTGAATCCTTTCCCGTGGACATGTCCCGTGAAAGTCCCCGCAATACCTCCTGGGATACTTTTCACGAGGACTAGTTACCACCTTTCACGGGACATGTGGGTCCCATGAGCCAATTGTCGTCGGTCAAACATGTCCGACGTTGCATCTATTTTTGCCGGGAACACGTCCCCGGAGAAACTATTTTTAAACATTAATTTAAGTACCCTAATTACGTTATTAGTCCGACGTGGCACACGTTTTGCCGAGGACATGTCCCCGGGGAAATTGGGTATCACTGTTGAGTTAAACCCTTTCTCCAGGGACTTGTCCCCTACAAAAACCGTACGCTAGTGTTGTGTTTCCCTTTTCCCCAGGGACCTGTCCCCGGGGAAAGTAATAATATGAAATTAGTTTTATACTTTCTCCGGGGACATGTCACTACAACAAAACTGGCCTAATGCAACCGTTCAAATACGATGCAAGTCAGTTGCAAAAAGCTATTTGCAACGGAAATGCAACGGATTCCGACTATTGCAAAAAGGCTCCATGCAAATTTACTTTGCAACCGAATTGCAACAAGTAGAAAACTTTTTGCAACCGTTTTGCAACAAAAGATAATTCGTTGGAACTAAAGACTCTTTGCAACGAAGACCTTTTCTCACAATTTTGCATTGCGGTTGCAAATTTGTGACGGAAATCTACCGTTGCAAATATTCGTTGCATTAGTCTGTTTTTTTAGTAGTGTGCCCCGGGGAAAGGGTCTGACCCATTTTGCAGAATATTGCTGCAAAATGGGTAATTTCTAGATTTTTTCCGAAAATTTCCGGAAAAAATAACTTGTGGCATATGGCTTCAAGCTTATAATTCGCTTTTATTATACGGGCATATATATACCTACAATCTTTAATGTAGCTTATAGTATGATGATACAAAGTATATATCAAACAAATTATACAAAGATCTTTGACATACATATATCTTGGTCTCAGCCATTAATTAAAAAAGGATCATAACAATTTCAAAAACTGATCAAACATTAATTTTTAACATAATTAACAGCCAAAACATACTTCCTCTATGATGAACAACTTCAATCACCACAACCGCCACCACCGCACCCACCACCATCACATCCACCACCACCATCACCATCACATCCACCACCGCCACATCCGCAACCACCACCATATGCAACGTCAACAATACCAGTAAGAAATTCTCCATATCCTGAACTAATTCTTTCGAGTTTGGAACCAGATTTAGTATAAGGCGTGTTAACTTCATGTAAAAATTTCTTCCCAAATTCATACGAAAAAGTGAGAGAAGCTCCCTTCCTATTAACAACTGGATAAGTAACTAGTTGACTCTCTTTCCCTTCATCTTTAATACCTTCCATTAGGTCTTTTATCGGCACACGCACTTTACCCCAAGTTTTTCGGATCAACCAATTGACCGCCATAATCTTGATTACAAGATTAAGGCGGTCTTCTAGGCCCTTGGCCTCATCGATAGTGAACTTCGTGGGAAAATTCCACGTGAGTTGATCTGATGAACCCGCGTTTCTGAGAACTGGGGAAATTTGAAGGTTCTTGCCACCGGTTCCATGCACGACAATATATACGTCATATTTGTTGATGGACTTGAGACCCCCCGCGGAGATGATTGTAAGGTCTAGAGTTCTGCACTCCATGAATGATCTACTTTCTTCGAGTTTGGAACCAGGTTTAGTATAAGGCACCTCAACTTCATGTAAAAATTTCTTCCCAAATTCATACGAAAAAGTGAGAGACGCTCCTGGTTCCGCCTTCCTATTCACAACTGGATAAGTAACTAGTTGACTCTCTTTCCCTTCATCTTTGATACCTATCATTAGGTCTTTTATCGGCACACGTACTTTACCCAAAGTTTTTCGGATCAACCAATTGACACCCATAATCTTGAGATTAAGGTTGCCTTTTAGACTCTCGGCCTCATAGATAGTGAACTTCATGGGAAAATTCCAGGTGAATTGATCTGATGAACCCGCGTTTCTGAGAACCGGAGTAATTTGAAGCTCCCTGCCATCGGTTCCATGCACGACAACATATACGTTGTATTTGCTGATGGACTTGAGACCCCCTACGGAGATGATTGTAAGGTCTAGAGTTCTGCACTCCATGATTGAGAAGGTGATGGACAAAAATTTATGGTGTGAGGGGTCATTTATTGGCATGTATGTTATGTGGTTAGTTGGTATTGTATATACATTGTTGTGGAAATGTCCGATAATAAACCGCTTTACGAAAATGAACCATTCAAACTAATGTTACAAAAACCTACTATACGTGCAAATATTTTTTGCACGCGATGATGATTTATTTAATGGCGGAATACTATAACATAAAAAGCTACTAGCAAGGTGCTATAAGCAAAAAAAAACAATATCATAAAGTCTTTTGGAAAGGTCAGATATACGATATCTTCGACGAAAGATAATTATCTTGTTGTCATCGCGTATTACTTTTATTCCCATGTAGATAAGAAGAATTTGTCAAAATCAATCGATGATATGGGTCGTTGAATTGGTTATTTTGTTTAAGTTTAAAGGTTAACGGACTTTGTGATAGTGACCTTTATTTATAAATTGCTATGGAATATATCATAATTCGATATCCTCTTATTTTGATTCCTTTTGTTTTTCTGACCCATTTCGGAATAATCCAATCACCTTGGATCATTTTTTATTGTCTAATAGAAAATTGGTGTTATCTTGAAGCACTCAAATAGAAAGGGTCAAACTAAAAGTCGTCTAGAGTTTCTTAGTATTGTCAAATGATTTCTAACGAGGTGTTGTGCTCGCGTTTCGCTATGGGTTATTTGGCTAAATAGTTTTGCAGATCATAGGTCATATAGGATGCTGTTACTTAATGACGGTTAAGTAACGTCCATTAGTAGGACTAACTGTGAAACAAACATCGAACATGAAGGACCAATTGTGTAAATTTTGTTACATCGTTAGTCAGTAAGGGAGCAAATTTGCAATGAAAGTTGCACCTTAGGGATTGTTGTCGCATTTTAGTCTTTTTCAAATAGTAAAAAAAAAAAAGATAACGACCGTTAGTTGATAACGGACGTTAACTAACGACCGTTAACCTTGTAAAAGTAATATTTTATAGTTAGAAAATATTATATTTTATAGGTTTCTTTTGGATGTAGATATATATATAATATTATATTATTTTATACGTAATAATATCTTGTTTAAACGAGCCTCATCATATGCTTGAGGTTGAGCTTGTTTTGATCGAGCTCAAGTCAAGTTTTTAACTAGCCGAGGTCGACTAGCTCACAAACAACTCAACTTATACACACCTGATATGCGGTGTTTCAAATCGGTGATTTGACATGTTATCCAACATGCTCATATTAACAACTACTTATCTAGAAATAAACAAAACAACCTATTTTAGAGGCTTTAACTGCACGCGATGATGATTTGCGCTCTCACCTTAAGATTAACACATGTGTATTTTAATCAAACTAGGATTGAATCATAGATAGACACGTGGCATTACGTGCAAATATGTTTGTGCCAAACTAGTTTACGCGCTTAGATTATTTAGAAGTTATGGCTAATAATGTGTCACGTGATATGTATGTGCAAAATGAGTTTGCTCTCCATCTACTTTGCACGCATGTATAATTTACAAGTGATGGCTAATAATGTGACACATATATGTGCTTGCAAAACACTTGTTCTCCAAGTTATTTGCAAGCCTAATGTGGAGTTTGTTAGAACTCCTTAGAACGTTTTGAGCTCTAGGAATAACAATAACAATGAACATATACGCAGCTGAATTAAACAAAACATCAAAGTTATTGAAACAAGGTTTTTCAACAATCAGCCTCAATTTATTAAAACGTGTTATCTACCTATAACAAGGATCAAGATTGATCCAGAGACAAATGAACATAATTCCTAGGCATTTTTACAAGACATGAACGCTTAGAACATACACACACCTTTTAGTCGACTAAATTTTGTCTAGACTTAATGAAAACCTACATACCCTTGATCTTTTTATATAATAGAGACATCTAGGGTTTACATAATACCATTAGGAAAGTAAATATTCTTCTAAAATCTTCCAAATCCTTCATCTTTTTGTAATTTTCCTTCTTGTCAAATTAAGTCCATCATGTTTCATTCGTCTTGTTTTGTATCTTCAAATCTTTAAATCCCAACAATCTTCCCCTATTTGATGATGACAAAACAAACACATTCTTGTACGAACTTCCCTAGACGAAGTAGAAAAGTTGAGATAATTAAATCTCGCCTAGAATGAAACAAGCTTTCAAAGCTTCCCTTTAAGTCTAGATTTCCTATGAATATCCATGCCACCACAACATCTCTTCCCATTTTTGTTATTATCCAAATACGGAACATATTCAAATATGATCTTGTCCACCACGAACCAATATCAAGCTCTTAATCCAAGCCTTCCAATGTTTTGAATTACCCACCATTAAGCATATATAAGAAAAATAAGTAACACCCCAATTTCGTAGTCATCAAATAACAAATCTTTTCTTCCACCATACGTCACATGTGAATTCAAGCGGGTGTTACTTCATGGCTGGCGTGATCATAACAATAGAATTCAAAGCGAACTCTAATGGAGTCGTTTTAAAAGGATTTATCATTCGATTTATATAAATATCGAGTTTACAAAATGAGGTCCCAGATGGTTCCAAGTTTACAAAATACATTAAATTGGTTTCGAATGATAATAAAATTTATAGCCTTCTTGATATCCTTGCTCTTCCGTGCGACTTCCGACATTATGGACACGAAATACATGCTTAAAGCATCAACACAAAGGTTGAGTGAAATTCATAGAGTTTTGGAAATCGAGTTGAACACATAATGTTTGTAGTGTGAGTTATAAATTCACACCAATGGTTTGAAAACCAAAAGAGATATTATTGCACTAAGCTCATGCAATCAAGGCGTTAACGTGTTGTCATAAAATAATAACCGATGCCCTAATAGGTAATTTGCCAATAAACCTATAGATGTTCAAATGGAGTGCGTTTGTTTGCCTACCCGGTCAACACAAACGGGATTTGTCATTCGATAGATCTATCCACATTATTCGCGTTCACTCGCAAGTGATTAATGGTTCATGATAATAGGGACTTAAGATTGGAAAATAGTGGTACTTAGTGCAAATAATATATTGATAAGTATAATTTGAAAGCAATGTGTTCGGTTTAAAATAAAGCATGTATCTCCCCAAGGGTTTGTAAAACAATTAAGTAATAGAAAGTGGGGCTATGAACTCACCGTAGAGTAAATGATATCAAATGTAAAATGAGAATGATGGATAAGTCGTGAGAACTTCTCGAGCAACCTAAAATGAAATGTTGCGACTTAGGTTTGGAATAATGTTTAGGAAAACATAAACCATCTATATATATATATCTCTATGTTGATCATGATGTAGTACATGGTATTTGTGTATGTATTTATAGAAATGGTCTAGTATGTGAAAACATGTTTAGTTTATAGATATCGTACTACCGTTCGGGCCATCATAATTCGAGAGGTCATGCGATGGCGTTAGGAGCTAGGACACTTTAAATCGTAAATCCGACAACTCGTCGATCGTTTTACTCAAATGAAACCCCTCACATGAAGCTCCCTACTATTGTAGCACTTAGTAGATACAACATATGTTTTGAGTGAAGATTGTTATATAAATAAGTTTATCATGTTTTTACAAGTTCTCAAATCGTTTCATAAATATGATTACCTTAGTTAACGGTCTTGTTTCAAACAAGCCTTAAGGCTTTAGCCATGGCCTTGCCGTGACTTTGGTCTTGACTACCATGGTCTTGAGACTTAGCTTTGACCTTAGCCGTAGCCGTGGTCTTGGCTTATGGCCATTAGGCCTCTTGGTTTGCTTTTAGTTGTGACAAAAGTATAGTTATGAGACTATATTCTGGCAGTTTCTGTTTTGAAAGATTTTGGCCTATTTATGCGTTTTCAAGGTCCGAGCTTCTTTGTAATTGAAGGAAAACGTCGTTCGGACAACTTTCGTGTTTTAACTTTTGATGATTCGGACCGAAGTACCACTTTTAAAAAGAGAACTAAAGCATCTTATACATGGTAGTTTTGGCGTTTAGGTTTCGCTAACTTCTTTTGCTTATAACTTTTGACTCGTTTGTCCATTTGGGTGATTCAAATTGCTATGTTTACCTTTTATCTTGTCTACCATATTATGTAAGTTAGAAAGTCCTTATGTTATTGTTTTTAATGGTCTCACATGTGTAGAATATGACTAGTTTACTAGTTTGTTACTTTATGACAATATGTGAATTAAAACAAGTGATTGAGTATATGTACATCATGAATCAACATAGTAACTATATATATAGCATGAAATAGTTAAGATTATGAATAATAAAGATGAGATGATGGTGGTGATAAGTTGCTTACAACTTTTGGCTTTCAATAAGAAAGGAGTAACTTAGTAAGGATAGGACTTTGATTGATCGCTTAAGACTTTGGATTGAGCTAGCTTTCCACACCTTGGCACCCTTGCAAACTTGAAGAGTTGGTGATGAAGTACTAAGTGACTTGAGTGGATTTAAACTCAAGAAGATCACTTAAACTTGCTAGAGATTTGATGAAGTAGCTTGATCTTTGGAACTTCCTTGCATAAACTTGGGTTTATAGATCAAATGATGGAAGATGTGAAGGATTTATGATATGAACGACCAAGAACAGATTGTGGAGGTCTTTAGGATGTATTTACTTCCTATTTATAGGAGGGTAAGTTTGGTTAACCATATATTGGGTTAAATATTAACCATGGTTAAGTTAGGACACTTGTAAAGATCTAAATGTACCATGGTTAGGATGATGCCACCAAAATGATGACTCCCCCTTAGGTCGGCCTAAACAAGATAAGATGACTTAGGTGGTTAGTTTTGGTATTATCTTGGTTACGGAGTGAGTTTTGGTTAGTTAATCGCTAATCGTAAGTCGTTAAGCCATAAAGCGTAAAACCGGGTATCGTAAAAATCTGAAACTTGTAGGAATGATGAAACTCATCATTATACTCCATCTAAAAATATAAAATGGGTGATAAGTCTCATTGGGTGCAAAAGCATTGCTTAAAGTTGGAAATCTGGGTCAAAAGCGCGTAATTGTAGTTTATCGAAAAAACGAAATTTCGAGGAAAGCGACCGTGAATTTATTTAGAGTAGACTAAAATTAGTCTAAAAGTGATATGAGATGTTAAAATTTGGTTTTCGTCATAAGCGGGATAACTACGATTATTCGTGAAGTTTAAAAGTTCGCGATTTAAGCAAAATGTAGAGCGTACAAGGTTAATTCCTTTATGGTCAAAGGAGGAGGAAATATGTTTGACTTTTCCAAAAATGTAAAAGTTTCAAAACATATTAGAAACACGGTCGAGAATCGTTAAGTGCGGATGTAAGTAGAATTGTTTAAAAGCGTAAGTTTAGTTTTGTTCTGTTGGGCTTATTTGGTAATATTAAAAATAATAAATCTTAAAATTCTCAAATTAATCATGAGTGATCTAAAATTTATCGATGCGAGGAAAATTGTCGAGTTGATTTTCGTTATCGCGTGATGTTTAAGCGGTGGACCGTCTAAAAGCGAAACTTTAAAGCGATGTTTACTTAATAACTTTTGCGAAAATGATCTAACGATGGTCGAACTCTCGGTTATTACTAAAATAATTTATCTTACGAGAATGTGGATTAAAAATTTTACGAGATGAATAGTGAAAATGAATAGTAAATGTGAATAGTAAAAGTGAATAGTAAATTTTCGAAAATGAAAAGTAACCTAAAAATGCGGGTGGTTCTGATCTCACCCCATAATGGAATTCGTCCGAATTCGGTGTGTGTTACCCGATGTTGAAGTGTCTAGGAAAATGTGGATGTATGCATGAATTCTAATCTTTGTGTTCTCAAGTTTTTGGTCATAGAATGTATTATGTACCATGTGGCTTAAGTTGATAACCTAAAGGGTTTTGTTAAAATCTTATAGAGTCGAATATACCTAAAGTTTGGCTTTTCTCGATTCTCAAAACGAATCATATCTTATTATATCGAGGCTATCAATAAAACCTTAATTTCTAACATGGAGTTTTTGGTGATAGTGTACGGCATGGAGCCTAATTTATATTTGTATGGTTTCCTTAGTTGTTTCGTGGGTGATCTCTAAACACCTTAGTTTAGCAAATGGTTAACTAACACTTTCGTCTATATAGTGCCTCAAAATGGAATAGTTTTGTTGTTGTTTGGGTGTCTGTTGTTAATCAAAGGTGTAAGATATTGTTGATGTGAAATGGTTTGTAATGATGTGAAAGCTGTCGTTGTAGGAAAGTCTTGCTAGTGGAAAGTGGTTATCCAAACCATTTCCAAAGTTGATCATGTCTTAGGTGGTTTCGGGATGAAGGTCATATCTTATAGTGTTTAGAAGTTTCAAAGAAGCGTGAGTCTTGTGAAGTTTACATCTTGACTTATAATGGAGTTCAGATAATGATGTGATATGTTGACGATTAGAAGAGTGTAGCGTATGTTTACCATTATTCTTAGGTAGAGATGTCAAGTTTGTTTTAAAATCAAAAGTGAATTTTAAAGGAATATGGCGGAATGATAGCCTTGAAACCTAATCAGGCTAGTACCTCTAAGAAATGACGAGAAGATTTGATGACTATCCCAAGATAGTAGTTCGGATTATCTCATGTATGAAAATTTCAAGAATGAAATTAGGTAGTATAAATGAGATGTTAAGATTTTCTTTGAGTGGTAAGAAACTATCGCGTCTCTAGATCTTTTGAATTACGGTGGTTTATCGAGTTTAAGTAGGAAATTAACTGAATATAACCCTTGTATAACTATTCTCGGTGTTTGAAAAATTTAAGTTGAACATAGTTAATCGGACTATGATCCATTATCCGAGGTTAAATATAGGTGATTAGGCTATATTTAGCGAGGTTCGATAAATTTTCAAATACCTAAATTAGGTATACTTGTGATATGTTCATAGCTTTTGAGAAATTGTCCACTAAGCAAAGGCGATATCAAACCATCCAATTGCAAGTCCTGGCCATAAAAGACTTGTAACCTATGTTTTCACATTCCATTGCATAGAAGATAACATGGGTAGATACGTGTGAAAAGGAAATCTTAAGTAATTCTAAAATAGTCTACACTTGGCTAGCATCACGGACCTTTAACAATGAAGGTTTCAGAAGAGAATTTTGATGAATGTAGGGAGCGTTCTTGAACTTGACTTTTGTAGATGATGAGTCACTTTGTCCTTTAGAAATCCTATTTCTTGTATTTCCATTAGGAAATTGATAGTATGTGGGTTTCATGTAAAACAATATCATATATTGTTTATAAGATAATTTTAGAGACTATTGTATAACTTACAATATCGAGGAGTAGTTGAGACCATTGTGCAACTCACAATGTCTAAGAAATGATGGAGAGATCATTGTGTACTCACAATGTCTTGAGAAATGATGGAGTGATCATTGTGTACTCACAATGTCTTGAGAAATAAATGAGACCATTGTAGGATTTACGATGTCTCGAGAATGTAATAGAGACCATTGTAGGATTTACGATTATGCGAGAATGTAATAGAGACCACCGTAGGATTTACGGTGTCTTGAAAAATGAATGAGACCATTGTATCTCACAATGTGCAGGAAGTAGGAAAGACCATTGTAGTCGATTACAATGTCTTGGAGGAAGTTTCGTAATCCTAAAATGCATGAGTAGATGCATGATTGGGAGATTGGAAAATATGATTGTGCCATAATGCCTTAGAATAGGCATACGAGATATGTTTAGTACATTGTTTATGATTGAAATTATGTCAAGTGTATATATCAATATACTAGTATGTTTGTATAGCTTAAAATGCCTAAAAGTCACATAATCGTCGGAGGATGGAAGGCACGGAGAGCGGAAGGCTATAAAATGTTTTGTTTGTAAAAGTAGTTATAGTTTAAGTCTCAATTAGACCCGTTTCTCTATAAGCGTGGCTCGATACCAATCTGTAACACCCCGATTTCGTGATACGCGTGAATTCAAGCTGGGTGTTACTTCATGGCACAATGATCATAACAATAGAAAGCGTACTCTAATGGAGTCGTTTTAAAAGGATTTATCATTCGATTTATATAAATATCGAGTTTACAAAATGAGGTCCCAGATGGTTCCAAGTTTACAAAATACATTAAATTGGTTTTCGAATGATAATAAAATTTATAGCCTTCTTGATATCCTTGCTCTTCCGTGCCGACTTCGACATTATGGACTGAAATACATGCTTAAAGCTGTCAACACAAAGGTTGAGTGAAATTCATAGAGTTTTGGAAATCGAGTTGAACACATAATGTTTGTAGTGTGAGTTATAAATTCACACCAATGGTTTGAAAACCAAAGAGATATTATTGCACTAAGCTCATGATATCGAAGGCGTTAACGTTGTCATATAATAAGTAACCGATGCCCTAATAGGTAATTTGCCAATAAACCTATAGATGTTCAAATAGAGTGCGTTTGTTTGCCTACCGGTCAACACAAACGGGATTTGTCATTCCGATAGATCTATCCACATTATTCGCGTTCACTCGCAAGTGATTAATGGTTCATGATAATAGGGACTTAAGATTGGCAATAGTGGTACTTAGTGCAACTAATATCGAGATAAGAATATACTTTGAAAGCAATGTGTTCGGTTTAAAATAAAGCATGTATCTCCCCAAGGGTTTGTAAAACAATTTAAGTAATAGAAAGTGGGGCTATGAACTCACCGTAGAGTAAATGATATCAAATGTACTTTAATGAGAATGATGGATAAGTCGTGAGAACTTCTCGAGCAACCTAAAATAGAATGTTGCGACTTAGGTTTGGAATAATGTTTAGGAAAACATAAACCATCCTATATATATCTCTATGTTGATCATGATGTAGTACATGGTATTTGTGTATGTCATTTATAGAAATGGTCTAGTTGTGAAAACATGTTTAGTTTATAGATATCGTACTACCGTTCGGGCCATCATAATTCGGAGGTCATGCGATAAGCGTTCGAGGAGCTAGGACACTTTAAATCGTAAATCCAACAACTCGTCGATCGTTTTACTCAAATGAAACCCTCACATGAAGCTCCCTACTATTGTAGCACTTAGTAGATACAACATATGTTTTGAGTGAAGATTGTTATATAAATAAGTTTATCATGTTTTTACAAGTTCTCGTCGTTGTTTCATAAATATGATTACCTTAGTTAACGGTCTTGGGTAAACAAGCCTTAAGGCTTTAGCCATGGTCTTGCCGTGACTTTGGTCTTGACTACCATGGTCTTGAGACTTAGCTTTGACCTTAGCCGTAGCCGTGGTCTTGGCTTATGGCCATTAGGCCTCTTGGTTTGCTTTTAGTTGTGACAAAAGTATAGTTATGAGACTATATTCTGGCGGTTTCTGTTTTGAAAGATTTTGGCCTATTTATGCGTTTTCAAGGTCCGAGCTTCTTTAAATTGAAGGAAAGCGTCGTTCGGACAACTTTCGTGTTTTAACTTTTGATGATTCGGACCAAAGTACCACTTTTAAAAAGCAGAACTAAAAAGACTTATACATGGTAGTTTTGGCGTTTAGGTTTCGCTAACTTCTTTTGCTTATAACTTTTGACTCGTTTGTCCGTTTGGGTGATTCAAATTGCTATGTTTACCTTTTATCTTGTCTACCATATTATATAAGTTAGAAAGTCCTTATGTTATTGATTTTAATGGTCTCACATGTGTAGAATATGACTAGTTTACTAGTTTGTTACCTTTATGACAATATGTGAATTAAAACAAGTGATTGAGTATATGTACATCATGAATCAACATAGTAACTATATATATAGCATGAAATAGTTAAGATTATGAATAATAAAGATGAGATGATGGTGGTGATAAGTTGCTTACAACTTTTGGCTTTCAATAAGAAAGGAGTAACTTAGTAAGGATCGGACTTTGATTGATCGCTTAAGACTTTGGATTGAGCTAGCTTTCCACACCTTGGAACCCTTGCAAACTTGAAGAGTTGGTGATGAAGTACTAAGTGACTTGAGTGGATTTAAACTCAAGAAGATCACTTAACCTTGCTAGAGATTTGATGAAGTAGCTTGATCTTTGGAACTTCCTTGCATAAACTTGGAGTTTATAGATCAAATGATGGAAGATATGAATGATTTATGATATGAACGACCAAGAACAGATTGTGGAGGTCTTTAGGATGTATTTTACTTCCTATTTATTGGAGGGTAAGTTTGGTTAACCATATATTGGGTTAAATATTAACCATGGTTAAGTTAGGACACTTGTAAAGATCTAAATGTACCATGGTTAGGATGATGCCACCAAAATGATGACCCCCCCTTAGGTCGGCCTAAACAATATAAGATGACTTAGGTGGTTTGTTTTGGTATTATCTTGGTTACGGAGTGAGTTTTGGTTCCGTTAATCGCTAATCGTAAGCCCTTAAGCCATAAAACGTAAAACTGGGTATCGTAAAAATATGAAACTTGTAGGAATGATGAAACTCATCATTATACTCCATCTAAAAATATAAAATGGGTGATAAGTCTCATTGGGTGCAAAATTTGCTTAAAGTGGAAATATGGGTCAAAAGCGTAATTCGTAGTTTATCGGAAAAGAACGAAATTTCGGAAGCGACCGTGAATTTATTTAGAGTAGACTAAAATTAGTCTAAAAGTGACATGAGATGTTAAAATTGGTTTTAGTCATAAGCGGGATAACTTTACGATTATTCGTGAAGTTTAAAAGTTCGTGATTTAAGCAAAAATGTAGAACGTACAAGGTTAATTCCTTTATGGTCAAAGGAGGAGGAAATATGTTTGACTTTTCCAAAAATGTAAAAGTTTCAAAACATATTAGAAACACAGTCTGAGAATCGTTAAGTCCGGATGTAAGTAGAATTGTTTAAAAGCGTAAGTTTAGTTTTGTTCTGTATTTGGGCTTATTTGGTAATATTAAAATAATAAATCTTAAAAATTCTCAAATTAATCATGAGTGATCTAAAAATTTATCGATGCGAGGAAAATTGTCGGAGTTGATTTTAGTTATCGTGTGATGTTTAAGCGGTGGACCGTCTAAAGCGAAACTTTAAAGCGATGTTTACTTAATAACTTTTGCGAAAATGATCTAACGATGGTCGAACTCTCGGGTTATTACTAAAATAATTTATCTTACGAGAATGTGGAAAAGTAACCTAAAAATTTAATAACGACATAAATCATGTAGATGAATAGTGAATGTATGAATAGTAAATGTGTAACTTTGGATAGATTAAAAGTACAATAAGATACTAATTATCTAGCAGGAAAATGAAAAATAGGTAGCAGAGAAACATATCAAAATGCAGTGGGTGCAGTAAGTTACAACAAAAAAAACTATGCACGCTCAATATAAAACAAAATCATTAAATTACTAAAGTAGTCAACATAAACCATTTATGATATGTTTTTACTACATCACAAACACAGTAGAAAATAGGAAGTTCTTTCGAGCAATAACATCAAATTATCTTACAATGCTTACCTCTGAAAGAGCATCTGATATCATCACAACCCTTCACTGAGCAACTTTGCATATATATTTATATTCAATTGCTTGAATAACACTACCATCATAAACCCCCTTCTCAATCTGAACCTTCGCACGAAACTTATTAGTATTACAACCATGCGTTCGACCTACGATATGCATCATTCACAACTCACAACCCCACCAATTCTAGTTCCTCGACCATTGCAGAGAACGCCGTTGTAACTTTCAAGTCCTTTCTCCACAATGATGGTGCATGCACTTTCGAACTGTTAGGAACGAAACTTGCAATTTGATCAACTCACAGAGACAATTTTTGCAATTTACTCTTAGTTTTATTCATACTAACTTAATTAGATTATGTCAAAAATTTAGTTCAACAATCATTTTACTATGTGTAATGCGTGGCTAAGACTATTTTGGTAAAATTGGTAGTTTTATCACACTTACTTAATGGCAGAGTTGATGTTGAAAAAAGAAACTTATTTGATGTTGAGTTAATGATGATAATTGTCGTGATTATTATACCCAACCTAAAATAAACCTGCATGATATATGATTTCGTTGATAAAATTGTCTACGACACACAAACATAGGCTAAGCGGCGGGTCAAAGCCGACTCAAACTGACCAAAACCGAAACGAACCGAAAACAATTTGAGGAAAATATAAACCGGGAATCAAACCGAAGTGGCTTGGTCGGTTTCAGTTTTGTGTCGGTCGGTTCGGTTTGGTTTAAATGGTTTAGATGTCTTTTTCTCGAGTTTTATCCGAACCGATCAAACCGAGACAAACTGAAACCAAAAACTATAAATATATAAAACTGAACCGAATATGACCGGTTCGATTTCGATTAATCCGATTCGACACGGTTTTCGATTCAATTTTGATCAATTTGCTCGGCCCTACACAAACATAAGTTTATTCCATTTTCAAACTACATGATACAACTTCGTGATAATAATTTGTGACCATGTATACTACTAGTACTAAAATAAATGGGGTTATCACATGCATTTTATCGATCTGATTCTGATTTGTGCATTCTGATGTTATCTGTCATAAATCAGTAATTCACAAATTCTTATCATCGTTAAAAATGTGGTGTAGGTATTAATTCCCATAATAAATGACCAAAAATGTTGTGTCCCATGACTTTTTTATTATTAAGGAGATCAAAATTTTCGTACCAAAAAATATATGGGCACGTGTAAATGTATAACGGTGACGATAAAAAATTACAAATTCTTTATGAGTGGTAAAAGGCTTGTAAGGCCAGTGACAATGGTGACTTGCGACGATCATGCTACATCAGTTTTTTTTCCCCTGACGACGACCAAGAATCGCGGTGATGGTAAGTTAATTTTTTAGTAAAGTCAAAATCATCCTGGTTTGCTTTCGTGGTGTTGTTTTCATCCCTAAACTTTTTTTGGCGCAAAATCGTCCTCCGTTAGTAAAGTTAGACAAATACATCCTCAGTTAGCAAATTCGGTTAATAAGAACTAACGGTGCAAATTTTCTCCGTTATCGCCACGCGTCGTCGGGCCGGATCGATGGCGGGTCGGGTTATGCGTGGACCAATGAGTGGTGCCACGTGGCATTTCGTAAAATATATCACGATTTTGGCTCCCCGGATTCGAACCCGGGTTGTTTGTGTGGGAAGTGAACCTATGCCCAGTTGTGCTAAGCATAGTTTCATTAATAATACTCAAAATCAAATCATAACCCTTCCTTATTATTTGGCGATTGATAATAACAAAGGTTGATTTGGTTTGGCCTATCAATTTATGAGGTTATATTGTTGTCAAAAAATAAATAAATACACCGTCGGACTCGTTTTTTCGTGCTCTTTCCAATGGTATGCTCGGTGAATTTTTTCGACTTAGTTTGAACCTCGAAAATGCAAAAATCGTCGCATTTTTTTTTGTTTTGCATTTTCGAGGTCCAAACTAAGTTGAAAAATTCCCGAGCATACCGTCGACTCGTTTTTCTTGCTCTTTCCAATGGTATGCTCGGGAATTTTTTGACTTAGTTTGAACCTCGAAAATGCGAAAATCATCGTTTTTCTTTGTTTTAGCATTTTTGAGGTTCGTTTGAAATCAAAAATTCCCGAGCATACCATTGGAAAGAGCACGAAACAGTCGGCTGACGATCTTTCGAGGAATTTTTTCAACAGTTTGGACCTCGAAAATGCAAAACAAAGAAAACGATGATTTTCGCATTTTCGAGGTTCAAACTAAGTCGAAAAATCCCGAGCATACCATTGGAAAGAGCACGAAAACGGTCCGACGGCGATTTATTTATTTTTGACAGTCAATATAACCTCATAAATGATATGGCCAAAACCTAAACGAACTGTTATGGTGAATGCCAAATAATGGAAGGATTATGTTGATTTGAGTAATGAAACTATGCTTAGCACAACGGGCATAGGTTCACTTCCACACAAACAACCCGGTTCAATCGGGAGCCAAAATCGTGATATATTTTACGAACGCCACGCGCACCACCCTCACGGTCCCGTGGCAACCCGACCCGCTCATCGATCCGACTCGTACACGACCGCGTAACGGAGAAATTTGCACCGTTAGTTCTTATTAACCGAATTGCTAACGGAAGGATGATTGCGCCAACTTTACTAACGAAGGATGATTTTGTCTAAAAAAATTTGGAGATGAAACAACACCACGCAAGAAACCATGAAGCGATGTATTTTGACTTTACTCTTTTTTTTCAATGTTTAAAGTATTTTTTTTCTTTACTTTGAAATACAAAATGAAAACAAAACTTAGAAATAAACATACAAACTCTTGTGCAAAATTCGGCCGAGTAAACAACATTTCTGTTGTCTCACGACTGACCATGACCAAAACCCCATAATGGACCGACCGACCAAGGACCGGCTATGACCGAGAAGATCGACCGATCCACTGTGCCCACCCTAAGACTTTTACATAGTTTTTGACTTATTTTAAAACTTACTAAAGATGTTATTACTTAAACCTTGATTTGTTGCGTAATCAACAATATTTATAATATTTGTTATCTCACAAGCTTTTCTTTTTAGTTGTTTCACTAACAAAAGCTAAAATTTACATAATTTCTTACACAAATGATGCAATGAAACAAGCTATCATCGAACAAAAATTGAGTTTATATTTTCCATCATAAACTGCAATTTTGAGACCTAAAGTTACAAATTTTAAAAATTGTTATTCATAATATCTCATAAAATAACGTTTCACATTTTTTTTAAATTTTCTTTTTCTCTATACTTACTTTAAAGCTTGTTTTTTTTCTTATTACTTCCTATACTTTAGCATGAAAAGTTATTATTATTCAACATTTTAGTGTCTCAAGAAAATTATTTTTAAGAAAATTTTTATTCAACCTTTACTTTTAAATTAATTTTAAGAAAATTATTAATCCATAGAAAATGCAAACGGTAACCTGAAATGGGCCTGTACTATATCAGAGACCCGTTAGTACTTGTAAAAGCCCAGCTAGCCGTTTTAACTTCAATCTCAACCGTTGATTCAATTTTAGGTCATGACCTTCTTTTCACTATAAATACCCAACACTAACCTTAAACCCTAGCACCACAAAACACAACAACACAGCCACTTTATCTAGATGTTATTGTAACTGGTGCATGGCCTTCCTCCCACATCTGTTCGAAAAGTTTCATATACATACTAGTATGAAGCCTTTTGAACAAATCTGGGAGAAAGGTAGTCAATGTATCACAAAACACAAGCCCACAATGAATTTTCAAAGTAGCATTAAGGTAGTTAAAAGTATCATTCACATTAGTCATATGAGAATGTTTATTAACTTGTTTTTATTTATTAGTAAAATGATGTGCTTATTGGCTTTTTCAAAAAAGTTACTTTTTGGTTAACCATGTTGATATAACTGAATTGTTATGTTACTACATTATGTTAAAAATTGTAAGTTTTGTAAAAGGGTGTTTGGATTAGCTTATTAAAAGGGTGTACTTCAATCTCTGAAATAGTTTCCTATATTAATGGCATTTAAGGTGTTTTCATAACAAACAATTATAAATGCTTCTATGGATTTGTTTGGAGTAACATTTTTTAAAGAAACTAATTAGTTTTGGACGATATAGATTTGCAGACTCAATTGTTAGTTTTTCCATTATTGTTTTTACTTTTTGCAAGAACTTGAGTTTTTGGCTTGAGTTTTTGGCTTGTTTTTTGCTGGTATAATCCTACTATCCTTTATTCTTTTAGTTTAACTGAGGACCTTGATGTTAATATAGCAGATTTATATGATATTATACTACACCAGATGTTACTTTTATTGTTTTAAGTGTTTGATTAGTATATATTAATAAGTGATAGGAATGAAACTAAGCTGATATATAAGAGGGTGTTTAGATTTGTTTATTTTCTAAGAATCTGAACAAGCTGATAAGCCCATAAGCTCATCTAGACACCCCAAAAGTCACTAACACAGCAACTTTGGTGTCTTAGTACCAAATTTGTGTCTGAAGGTGACAAAAGCAACAAGTCTGAACCATGTCATTTTTCTTGCTACAGGGTATAGTTTATTTGCTGTATTACCTTAGCGAGGCTGTATGGTTGGGACTACATGTTGATATAGACAAGTTCTTTTTGTTAGTTTAAGTCCTTGTGCTCTTGTGTGATAGGTTAGATTATTATATCTTTGTCATCTATAAAGCAAATAGGCTCATACTTATGCCAACTTTGTGTCGGAAGATGACCAAATCAACAAAAGGATTAGGTAATATTACTAATGAAATAAACTCTTTCATTTGTATGCCTGCCCCTTTGACAGTATAGACAGATAACTTACTTAACCTATAAATGTTATTTTGTTATAGAAAGGGCAGTGATGAGAACTTAGGAAAGTCATGCACCACTCTGATTCAATGTGATTGATAAACTTTCTCCAACCCATATTTTAGTTCTGAGCCCTTTATCTACTTCATATTTATTTAAAGATTACTCTTTCAAGTACCTTTTTTTCAGAAGATCGAAGATGTTTTTGTCGGTTAATATTAATGCGTTAGTTATATGGATGAGGATCCAGATGATGGGATCTCTTTATAAGAGATCAAACCATGATGCGGACCGTATAGCTTTATTTAGCTGCTGGGGATAAATATTTGGTTTCTGATGGTTCCTCTAATCCTTTAGACGATTATATTTTGTTGGTATCTTTTTATAATGAGAAACTGTAGTAAAAAAAAGTTACTTAATAACATGACCATTATTTATTATAAATCAACCTTTTTTTACTTGAGTAGTTATGTATGTTAAAAAGGTTGCCCTGACCTGAACTTGACCCAAGCCTGGCCAAGACTATTTGAGACGGGTTACCCCGCCCAACTCTGTTCTGACCCGGTCAAAACCCGACAGACCCCTGTTTTTATATGTCATCTATAAAGCAAATAGGCTCATACTAATGCCAACCTTGTGTCGGAAGATGACCAAATTAACAAAGATTTCAAGTAATTTTGCAAATGAAATAATTTCTTTCATTTGTATGCTTGCACCTTTGACATGTACTTTGAGATGATGCTATAAACCATTATGCCGTAAACCTTTGAAGTGTTAAGAACTGAGTGTTTTCTCTGATGTTTGTTTATGGTTTTGGTTACCTTTTACGTTTAACTGTGATATATGTCATCATTAGAGAAAGTAGGATCCTTAATGTGCCAACTTTGTGTCGGAATTTTACTAAACCAGAAAAGTCAATCAAGTCATGAATTTATGAATGAACTTATTACTTGCATTTCCTACACATGTTAATATCTCTTGTGATTTGTGAATTTTATTTTTTGTTTTTTCAGAATGTTTGTGATCTAAATTTACGGTCAAAGGTTCCCAAACGGGTCCCCTTGCCAACCCTGATCAAAGTCTGAAGGCGCATTCAAGCAAATTAATTTAAATTTGATACAGGTTCAGCTTAAATTGGAGTTCTAATTGTAACAATTATGAGCTTGGTACCGAATTGGTCGTACCTTATTGAACGGGATTTTGGTACGGTACCAGTTCTGGAAAATTGTACAATACAAGTTAACGGGAATGCATGTGGTGAGAAGAAGATGCTAACTTTCTATTCCCCAAACGGATAATCTAGAAGAAGATTGTCGGTATTCGGTTATCTTTTTTTACGAAAATAAGTAAACCGATGGGATGGTTTGTCTTTGTGTTTGGGTTTGTCTTTTTCCGATGTATGTCCGAAAACAAAACTGAGATATTTATACATTACTGCTTTTTAAATGTACCAATTTTTTCCCTCTTAAAAATGAGTACTAATTCTTTGGGATTTGTTTTCATATTGTTCGTGACTAGTGCACCATAAATAAATACGTTTTTTCAATTCATTCACGCCAATTTTACTTTCTTCTCTGGTGTAGTGTTGTGCCATAAATAAATTTGGTTTAAACCTCAAAACCCGATATTTTAAAACCAAAAATAGTCCACTCTACGAACCTACATCACTATTCCCCTGTACAACTTTGATGTTGCAGCCGCCGCATCAATTGCTTCAAGGATAACAATATTTTCATAAGAGTTATTTTGCAAAATTTTAATAAAATCTTTAGTTATCGGGATGTTCAAATGGCTTTTAGCTATGATTTTATATTATGAAAACGACTCTCGTGTATGATATCCCGATAACAATATTCTCATGAGAGTCATTTTGCAACTTGGCTATGATTTTAGCTATGATTTTATATTGACATCCAATGAGACTAAGGCTGCCAACTCAGCTCCAACTTAATTTTCTCTTTCTTTAAACATCGACATGACCAAGTTAATAAATAAAAGTCACACGCAAGAACTCAGAATACAACAGGTCGTTGGATTTCCCTTATGAATATGGAACTAAAAAAAAAAGTAAGAATCGTGTCATTAAGGATGGGTAATTGTGGTTCTTGTAGAACGTAATGGAAATAAGTTGTAGGAAACTTTCACTTGAATTTCAGAAAACATAAACAGGAGGCCAATTTATAAGATTTCATGACATAACTCCAAACAGTGCACCCTTGGCCTTCAATTAGAGTAAATTGCAAAATCGTCCATGTGGTATGGCTAAATTGCACGTCTGTTCTTGTGGTTCATTAAGTCAGAAAGATTGTACGTTATCTGACCGTTATCATGCTTTTGGTCCTTTGACTTAACTTCATTAAATAAATATCTCGTTAGTAGTTCTGCTTTTTTCTTCGCTAACCACCGTTAAGCACCCATCCTTAAACCACAAGGACGATTTTTGCAAAAGAAAATATAATTAAAAATAACAATAATAAAAAATTCTTATGTTTTTATTCGATTTTTTAATATTTTTTCGAAAATGTTTTAAATAATTTTTTATATAAAAACGTTGTATAAAAGTTTTATATAAAAATATTTTAATATAATATGTATTTTTATATAAAACATTTTTACATAAAAGTTTTATATAAAGCTTCTTTATATAAAATGATTTTATATAAAAGATTAAAAAGGTTTTATAAAAAAGTTTTTATAAAACGTTTTTATGTTTATACAAAACAACATTTTTATTATAAAACTATAAAACATTTTATATAAAACATTTATTTATAAAAAACATTCTCGAAAAAACGTAAGAAAAACGTTTTTATAACAACATTCTTATATAAAACTTTTTATAAAATTTTTATATAAAACACTTTTATATAAAACACTTTTATAAAACACTTTTATATAAAAACAATTTATATAAAGCGTTTTATATATAACTTTTTTATATAAAAGCGTTTCATATAAACCAACATTTTATATAAAAACTTTGTTATAAAAGCGTTTTATATAAAACATTTTAATATAAAAATATTTTTATATAAATAAGCGGCCGTAAAATACGGACAAAACTAACAATACAAACGGATAAAAACAAAAATGTATGAAAAGCGGATAAAAAGCGTAAGAAAACAAACAAAAATGGATGAAAACGGATAAAATCGGATGAAAACGGACAAAATGGATAAAAGGGAAAAAGTTACATTTTGTCCGTTTTCTTTATTTTATCCGCTTTTATCCGCTTTTTGTTCAATTTTTTGAGTAATATTTTCGTCAAGTAACTTTTTTTCGAAAATGTTTTATATAAAAAGTTTTCTAAAAAGTTTTATATAAAAATGTTGTTTTATATGAAACGTTTTATATAAAAACTTTTTAATTTTTTATATAAAAACAATTTTATATAAAAATATTTTTGAAAAATATTCAAAATAATTCGAAAAAATGGAAGATTTTATTATTATTATTTTTAATTGAATTTTTTTGCATAAAAATCGTCCTTGTGGTTTAAGGATGAGTCTTTGCAACGGTGGTTAGCCAAATGGGCTAAAGTGTAACTACTAACTGAGTCCATTAAGCGGCAGTTAAGTCAAAGGACCAAAACGAGTTCTTGACGTTGGATCTCAAGTTTCTCCTTTGAACTCCTCGACTCACCTTGCCGTTGCCTCTGCAAGCTCCAACTCTTTTTGCTTCAACTTTAAGTATTCCTCTTCCATATTCTTATTTTTTTTCCTTACTTGAATGCTTGAACTTGAAAAAGTTCTTTGCCATCGTAGTAACAAATGATTTAGGTGGCTCGGGTGCTTTCTTCTTGGCTGCGTCACGACCTTTTTGTCGTGATTCTCGAGTCTCGTCCTCTTCAGAATCATCCACGTCTTGGGGATTAAAAGGATCTCTTGTTGACCCCGAGGTGGTTTCTGAAGTCTTGGATTTCTTCCGACTATTCGGGGTGAAAAAAGGCATCTCAACAGTTTTCCAAGCGGAATGCTTCCTCAAAACTTTCCAACACTCCTTCAACGTAAACTCACGCTTGTGAATCACACGGTATTCGTTACAAGCCTTTTCATAGTAGTCTTCGTCATTCTCACCGCTTCCGTGATTCTTCTTGATATTATCCATAATTGCACAAAAGAAACCAACCCTAGAACGAATCCTACCCTTCCATTTGGTCTTGATGGAGTCGTAGGTTCTTTTTGAACCAGTTTCTTGTTCAAAGTACGATATCACCTCCTCCCACAACCCATTCCGGTTGATAGTGTTCCCTTTAGCCGAATTTTCCGACACATGTATCCAAGCTTTACAAAGCGCGGCCTCTTCCTCTTTTGTCCATGGTTCGGGCTTTTTGTTTGCAACATTCTTGCCCTTCTCCTTTGTAGCCCTTTTTGAACCCTTCTTTGATTTGACGGGTGACGTCTCTTCGACATCGTCTTCAATACGAATAGAATCGTGGTATGAACCATTCCCCGAACCTTGGCCCATCGAAGCATCTTGAGTCGGGTATTGTTGAAACGTATAGTTTTGAGGAGAGTATTCCATAAAATCATCAAAATCCATATCAAGATTAACACCATGAAGCGGTGAAAACGATTGATTTGGTTGGGAAGATTGGGAGAAATCCATGTTAGGATGATATGACGAACCGCTTGGTGATTGGTTTTGATTGATATTAGGACGACCCGGTGGGAAATATGGATGATTGACGTAAAATGGGTTTTGATTTTGGTTGGGTTGTGGTATTCGTGTTTGATATTCAAAACCGGGTGCTCGAAAACGAATACCCCGATTTTGTGGTGGTGTTACACCGGTTAATTCAAACGGTGGATCCGATGAGAAATTCAAATTCAGGGAATTTTTGGGAAGTCGGGATCGTCTGTTTTTTGATGTGGGAGTCTTTCTTTGTGACACGATGAATATTGATGAGAAGTTATTTGAATTGTGTTTGAAATTGTGTGTTTAAAAATGTGTTTGAGGTTGGTATTTATAATGTTGTAAAAGTGGTAAAGTTTTTAATTCTTTTTAAACCCAAACGGTAGGAAATTTTGTCCACAAGTGAGATGTATACTCGGTCGAATCCATGAACTAGTTCGTCCCATTTTGCTCGCTCGACCGAACACAACCGATTCCCCACAGTGGGGCAACCGGTGGTCAACCGACCTCAACCGACTGGGTCGACCCTCCCATTGCTACTAGCCTTAGCCTACTTGGGTTACTTATTAGAAACATGAAACTCATTATTAAGACAAATCGGTTAGGGGTAGTCTAGTGGCAAAAGGGTTTGTGATTATCACTCTAAAATGTGTGAGGTCTCAGGTTCAGTACCTGCTAGGTGCAAACAACCTTAAGTGGTCACGCCAATCTCCTTAAAAGGGAGAGCTTTACCTGGTTTGAGTCTGTGTGGCGGTGGATTCAAACCCCGTGGATTAGTCGACCAAAAGGTCGGAAATCATGATTACAAAAAAATAAAATAAAAATTCATTAAGTGGTTTATTGGCAAAAAGACTTGTGATTATCACTCTAAAATGTGTGAGGTCTCAATTTCAATTCCTGCTAGGTGCAAATAACCTTAAGTTGCCACACCAATCTCCTTAAAAAGGAGGCTTTACCTGATTTGAGTTTGTCTGGTGGTGGGTTCAAACCCTGTAGATTAGTCGGCCAAAAGGACGAAAATCATAATTAAAACAATAACACTCAATAAGTGGTCTAGTGGCAAAAGGGCTTGTGATTATCACTCTAAAATGTGTGAGGTCTCAAGTTCAATTACCGCTAGGTGCGCACAACCTTAAGTGATCACGCCAATCTCTTTAAAAGGGAGGCTTTACCTGGTAAATTAGTCGGCCAAAAGGTCGAAAATCATGATTAAAAAAAATCCATAATTAAGACATTTTTGTAGATTTTTGGATCATCCTTTAATTAACACGTAGTGCTTGATACTAATAAAAAGCTCGTAAAATATAGGGATAATGATTTGTAAAGGTATATAACTTGTCATCATTATTTCTTTCGGTATCAAACTTTTTTTCTTAAATATTTAATTTTCAAATTCAGATATTATAGGTAGTGATGACCATTTCACCCTTCAAATTACATAAATGGTCCCTGTGGTTTTGCAAAAATTACATCCACCGTCCCTAAAGTAAATTACATAAATGGTCTTTGTTGTTTAGTGAAAATTGCATCCACCATCACTAAACTTTACTTTTTTTTTATCCACTATTTATGGTTTTGACACGTTACGCTTTTATATACATTTTTATTTATTTTTTTTAAATTCCAAAAAACGTCCTTGTGGTTTAGCCAAATTGCACGTTTCGTCCTTGTGGTTCATTAAGTGAAAAATTCATCCATTTTTTGAACGGTTACGTCCGTTTTAGTCCTCCGGCATTGCAAAAATCGTCCTTGTGGTTTGGCACTTCGGAACCACACGGACAAAACATGCAATACCGGAGGACTAAAACGATCGTAACCGTGCAAACTAAGGACGGTTTTTGCACTTTCGGAACCACGCGGACAAAAAGTGCACTTTGGCCAAACCACAAGGACGATTTTTGCAATTTACTCTATACTTTTTTTATATACATGTTTATCTATGTTTTTATATACGTTTTTATCTACTTTTTTATCTACGCTTTTATATATGTTTTTATCTACGTTTTTATATACGTTCTTATATACTTTTTTATCCATGTTTCGTTTTTATATAGGTTTTTATCTACCCTTTTGATGTACGTTTTTATATGCGTTTTTTCTATGTTTATATATACCTATTTATCTTCGTTTTTATATACTTTCTTATATACGTTATCTATGTTTTTATATACATTTTTATATACGTTATTATATACTTTTTTATTACGTTTTTATATACGTTTTTATCTATGATTTATAAGAACTCGATCAGTTTTCACAGTATATAAAAATGTATATAAAAACATAGATAAAAACGTAGATAAAGACGTAAATAAAAACATATATAAAAAAGTATATAAAAATGTGTAAAAACGTAGATAAAACGTGGATAAAAACGTATATAAAAGTGTATGTAAAAGCGTAGATAAAAATATAGATAAAAACCTATATAAAAACGTATATAAAAAAAACGAATATAAAAAAATGAATATAAAAATATATATAAAAACGTATATAAAAACGTGGGTGAGCTTAATGATAAAATAGAAGACAAGTAATTTAAAGGACTATGGGTGTTACTTTTTGCAAAGATAAGGATGATTGATGAAACTTTAAAATTTTAGGACGGTTGATGCAATATTATATGTTTTTATCGAGGCCTAAAACAAAGTTCAAAAACGGAGCCTTGCGATTATTTGCTATGTTTTAGTAAAATTGTCTCGATTCATATGACGTCTATCTAGAAAACCAAGAATGCTTAGTAGAGTAAGAACCGGTTGATGGTTGAAAGACAAAATGACAAATAGAGAAACCAAACGGCGTTGTTTCGGTGATCTAGAAGTAAGGCTAAGACAACAAAATTAAGCCAACACAAGTGCACTTGTATGTATTCGTTCGTGAACATTTAATCAAACAAACCAACATGAACACTTAAAACAATTAAGCGAAAGGAATATTATGTTCGTGTTCATTGTATAAGAAAAAATTTCGTCGTTTTTATTTATTAACAAACTAAACGAAAAGTACAAAAATACGTGATCGAAAGAGCATAAAACACATAAAAGGTATCATTCTGTCAACAGTTCACGAACATATCGTTGAGCTTTTATTTCAACTACAACCCTATCTATTAGTTCTTAAAGACTAAATTACAAAAATGAGCTTAATTCATTTTATAAAACTAAAATGATGGACTTTGTGTCTAATAGTCCGTAACCCTAAAGAGTAAAGAGAAAAATAGATGTGGTCTCAAATCGTGACTTGTATCATGTATTTTAGTAAATCCGAGGACTTAAATTACTAAAATGAGTTTAATCCATTGTTTTCTATTGCACTAAAAGACAATCTTGGTCGTTTTGTAAAACGAAAATGATAGACTTACTATCTAATAGACTTTAGGCCTAAAGAACAAAGATAAAGGTAGTTTTAGCCTCAAATCCTAAATTGTATAAGGTATTTTAGTAAATTAAGGGGGTTATAAAAATGTCAGGGACCTAAAGGCGATGTTGAAGAATATATGTGACGATTTTATACATGATGGTGCTTTAAAAAAATCGGGGGTTAGAAATGCGGAAGTCTAAAGCGATTGATTTAGTAGCTTTACCTTTGAGCCACCTTGAGTTTATGCTAGGGCTGAGCGTCGGTCCAAAACCGAACCGAACCGACAAAACCGAAAACCATAAAAAACCTAAACCGAAACCGAACCAAATATGGTGAGTTCGGTTCGGTTTAGTGTGGTCCGTCGGTTCGGTCCGGTTTACGTGTGTTTGTGCATGTTTTTGTCTGTTTTGGGTCGGACCGAACCGAACCGAAACCGAAACCGAAAATTGTCAAAAACCAAAACCGAACCGAAAGGTTTTCGGGTCGGTTCGGTTTTTGTCTGTCCGGTCAGTTTTGTCGGTCCGGTTCGGTTTTGAACCTTCCATGCTCAACCCTAGTTTATGCTATCTATGTGACTATGTGCGTCTTTTTTGTGTGTGTTAGAGTTGTATACTTAATTGCGCACCTTAAATATGCCTTAAAATGCAAGATATAAATGAAGTTGCATAATTTGTCTCCAAAAGACAAATCAATTGATCAGAATGAAAAACCGTCCTCACCAATGCAAAACCGTCCTCACCAATGCAAAACCGATAGGGCTAATAATAAAAAAAAGTACTATACTTGCCACCCTTTCTTCTTCAGGGTAGCGAACCAATTTTTTTGCTTCTGCGGGTATTATACTTTCAAATTCATCCTCTTTAGGGTATTTTGCAAAAAGTCGACATTTTTGCCCCTCTTACCCACAAGAGCAAATGATGGCAAGTATATATATATATATATATATTTATCTATACATTATATATGACATAAAATGCCACTTGGCATCCCATAATGCCAAGTCATATTTCCATGTCATCATTATACTTATGGCATTTTTTTATACTTATGTGGCATTTTTTTATTTAATAAATGACATGTGGCATTTTAATTAAATATGTACATTTTTTAAAATAAATTGTAAATTTCGCTTTTTTTTTGTTATTTTCGAATTTTAAATTTTTTTTACTAAAAAGAAGACATTAGTTGGAGTTGAACTTGGGTCATTCAAGTGTTTTGTAAACAACTTACCACTAGGGTAGATTGTTTTTTGATTTATAGTTTTCAAATCAATATATATAAGGATATTATAAAAAATTCTGTAAATTTTATTTTAGTTATGTATTTTTTGAAGATAACAACTAAAATAAATTATGATATATATTACTTAAAAGATAAATATACCATATATATTTTTAACCTAATTTTTTTTGTATAAATACACCCTAATATCTTAATCCCCTAATTATCCCTAAAACTATAATCGACTATTGAGTATAATAGGTGAGAATATCGTTTTTTTGGTTTTACAGGTGTAGATTTTTTTTTATTTTTTTGTCGAGTTTGAGTTTTACAGAATTTTTTATGAGATATCATATAGTGTTTTTTGTTTGTTAACAGATATCTGATACAAGAATGAATTCCCAAAAAGATGAAGGCAGGTTAAGAAAAAGTTTAAGGATTTCCAAAGGAAACAAAGATAATAATGTTCAACACAATGGTAGGTTTTTATATTCTCATCAACAGGTTTAGTTTTTTTTTTAAATTATTATGCTTTATGTTAATTTTATGCATGTAATTAAACTTCATTATGTTTATAATATTCGAGGAATGAACATTGAAGGTAAGAAAATATCAATGTGTTTTTTTTTTTTTTTTTTTTAAAATTATGATGTTATATTTTAATTTTATGAATGTAATTAAAATTCAAATATGTTTTATAATTTTCGTGAATGAAGAGTCAAGGTAAGAAAATAAGAAAAGGAAACCAAGTTAACAATCCTAAAGTAGCTGCTACTTATGTTGTTTCTCCATCCACAGGTTTTTTAAAAACTTTTATATTATAGTAATGTTATATGAATGTTTTTGAATAATCTTATTTATATGCATGTAATTTAACTCAGTTATGTTTTATAATTTATAGGATGCAAGAGTAAAGCTAACAGCATCCAAAAAGGTTCCACATCAGGTTTGTATTCATATATAGCAGATTTATGTTTAGATGTCTATTATTATGTGGTACAGGTTGTATTATATAACATATACATATATATCATATATAGGATATTTGTATTATTATAACATATACATATTATGTTTGAATGAGTACAGGTTGTGGATTTGTGTTTGTTTGTAAATATTATTAGTATTAACAGGTTAAACAAACTCTTATGAATATTATCAGTATTAAAATAACATGATTTTAATTCTTGTGGATATATACTTATGGGGTGAAAACAGTTTGTGTAATCTGTTTTTAACACTGCACAATCAATGATTGGAAGCTGTATACGTAGTTTACAGGAATTAATATGTTGCTTAATGCTTATAATTAGGATAAGAACATATATATTGTTTTAACGTGTAGTTGATAGTCTGTTGAGGATATCTTGACAGCAAAAATTCTTAACTGAACTACTGCATGTAAACAAAATTATGGATTTCTACAAGAAAATATATGTTTACGATTTACATATTGAACTGTTACATATTATTACAATTGATAAAGTTTTTGGATATAATATACATTGTATAATCTGTTTTTAACACTTTTTAATACATTGTCTAAGTTGTTTTTTGTTTGATATAATATACATTGTAAACTGCTTTTAACAATTTTAATACAGTTGTTTTTGTGTTTGAAAACAGTTTGTTTTTATGATTACAAATGCTTATGTTGTTGTACATGTGAAAGTAAACTATAATATTAAGTGTGTGTATGTTTTGGCACTCTAATAAGCATTATATTTGTCCTTATAAACTGATATTTGAGGTATATGTAGCATGGGCAGTTAATATATAGGGTTGCAATTGGTAAAGACGTTTGACAGTTTGTCACAATCAATGATTAGAAGTCTTCTTTAATGGTAGTATTAACTTTTTAATATGTTTTTTGATTTGTAGGACATACTATGGATCATTTGTTTTACGATTTACATATTGAACTGTTACATATTTTTACAATTGCTAAAGTTTTTGGATATAGTATACATTGTATATTCTGTTTTTAACACTTTTTAATACATTGTTTAAGTTGTTTTTTGTGTTTGAAAACACTTTGTTTTTATGATTATAAATGCTTATGTTGTTGTACATGTGAAAGTAAAGTATACTATTAAGTGTCTGTATGTTTTGGCCCTCTAATAAGCATTATATTTGTCCTTATAAACTGATATTCGAGGTATTTGTAGCATGGGCAGTTAATATATAGGGTTGCAATTGGTAAAGACGTTTGACAGTCTGCACAATCAATGATTGGAAGCTGTATACGTAGTTTACAGGATTTAATGTTTATGTTGTTGTACATGTGACAGTAAAGTATAATATTAATTGTCTGTGGGTTTTGGCCCTCTAATAAGCATTATATTTGACTGCTTATGTTGTTGTACATGTGACATTAAACTATAATATTAAGTGTCTGTGTGTTTTGGCCCTCTAATAAGCATTATATTTGACCTTATAAACTGATATTTGAGGTATTTGTAGCATGGGCAGTTAATATATAGGGTTGCAATTAGTAAAGGCGTTTAACAGTTAATATTTGAGGGTATATGTTGCTTATGTTTAACCTTTAAAAGAGTTCCTCATATGTATTTTTAAAGAATAATACCTTTATAAAGATCTTAAAATGTTAACATTTTGGGTTATTAATTATCGAGTTTAGCCGATAATCCAGGTAAAAGTTGGTAAACATCAACAATCTAGGGTATATTTTGCACTTATATTGAAGGGTATATTGTTTTGAATACGTGGTAAAATTTATTCGATTTTTAATCATGTATTGTTTGTGACTAAAGGATTAAGTTTACCAGTAAAGGAAATTGCTAAACATAATTCCAGTAAAATTGGAGTGCTTGATAATACTAATGGAATTTCTCAAGCAGGTTAAATTTCATAAGAATATCCTTTTGTTTTTAAATTGATACATGTTATTATTTGTTTATTTTAAGAAAGACATTGTTTGTTGTTTATAACAACAGGTTTAAGTAGTCATAAAAGAACAAAGCGGGCTTTGGATACTACATTAGAAAAAGAAGGTTTGATTAGTAGTTATTTTTTTGTATATATATAATTTGATTAGTAATTATTTGTTTGTTAAAATTTGTTTATTATTTTACAGTATCAAAATCACATAAGAAACAAAATACTCGGATGAATGTATCCAACTTAAAGACTACTACATCAGGTAAGTTTATTTTTACAAAAATAATGGAAATTCCATTGTTATTTAAATAGATTATTTAAGGTTGATGTTTTGTATAATTACGGGGCTAAAGATGAAGGAAAAAACAATAACTCCAATTAAAGATATTAACCCTATGATTGCTAACATGTCAATTAAAGGGAGGTGTATATCTGTTTGGCATTCACATAAAATTAATGAAATACATGATCCATATAGTTTGGATTGTATTTTCCAAGATGAGCAGGTAATTTATATTTTTAATTTGTTTGCATTTTTTTAGTTTTTTATACAAAATATAACTGTTTATAATGAATATACAGTCAAACAGAATTCAGCTTTACGTGAAGCAAGAATGGATGTTCAAATTTGAACCTCTTCTTCAAGAGGGACTGTGCTATATCATCTCTAATTTTGGAGTTATTGAAAATAGTGGAAGACTCCCATTGTTACCTAATAAATGGAAAGTAGCCTTTTATAAAGGTACTGAAGTGACGAGAATTGAACAGATTGATGAGAACTTTACTGGTTTTGTCGAGGAGCCATTTTCACGTATTTTGGACACAAATAAGGAATATCATGAACATGAATGTGTTGGTATGTATTTTATCTATGATTAAGTATTAAATTATATACACATGTCTTACTTATTTTAATTAAGCTTTTTTTAGATGTTGTTGGTCTTGTTGTATCCATTGGTAATATTGTGGTCGTCAATGGATATGGTTGTGCAAAAGTTCAAGGATGTTGTGATTGAAGATCTTGAGTAAGTACAATGATGTAATTTTTTACAAATAAATATAAAATTTAATATAATTGTATGTTAAGTATATATTGTAATCATATGGTGCAGATCTTTGAGATTGGAATGTACTTTTGGGACAAATATGCACTCATGTGGAATGAGTATGCTAATAAACTTGATAAAATTGGACACCTTGACATTCTAATGATTTTGGCAAAGATCAAATATTGGAACAGAAGTATATTTTCCTTTAAAATTATATCACATAAAAGTGTATTATATTATGATTATTTATTTTTAATTATGCTTAAATAAGTTTTTTAACTATGTAGACAAGCCATTTGTTCACAATGCTCTATTTGGAACAAGGATTTTCATTAATGAGATCTTACTCCATTGACTTCTTTTCGAAAAAGGTAAGTAAATTGTTAAGAGATTTATTAAAAAAATGCTATCCTAATAATAGTTATACTTGAATTATTTTTTTACATGTCATTTATATTTAAGGTACGAAGCACACCATGGAAATGATGCAAGTGAATTTAAAATTGGAATCCACAATCAAGAGAATCATGTTGTTACACCTGCCGAATTCATGCAAGGTTGCTTAAAAAAAATGGTTGGAATGATACGTACTATTGAACCGGTAAGAACACATTCACTTGAATAAACTTTTATCTTTATTTTTGTATTATAAAAGTATTATTAGTTTTTCATAATTTTATTTTTGACATGAAGTTTTACCTTAAATATAGGAAACATATTGTGTTGTGTATGCAACAAATGGTTACTTATAGGGTCGGGTTGAGTCAAGATTCAATATGAAAGTGGATGGGCTTATCTTTTATGTTGACCCGACCCGACCCGACCCGATAAGACCCGCAAAGCATGTAACTCGAAGGTTTCTCCTATTCCAACGAAATCATCTTCTTCTTCAAGAAACAAAAACAATTATGGCATTGTAAAAACATGGAGAAACATATGCCATTGTATCTCGGTATGATTTTTTTATGTTTGCATTTTTTATAATTATATTTTATGAAAAAAAATTAATTTGTGTTATTTAACAATTATAGGTTCAAGCTTATTGTTAGAATTTTTGATGATAGTGGATCTGCCCAAGTTGTCATTTTTGACAACAATGTTTTTAAGATGACCAAATTATCCGCATGGGAGATTATGGAAAAGCATGGCATGGATACTAATGAGTACTTTCCAGACGATCTTAATCAGATTATTGGCAAACAATACCTGTTTAAGATTAAGTATACTGAATTTAACCACAATAATAATAGCCATATTTATCGTGCGAAAAGGTTTATCAAGATGTAGAAACAATAAACTACTTCAAAAATGGTTTTTGGTTTCGAGGTAATGTTATTTTTTTAAAAAGCTTCTTTATAATAATACTATATTTTTAAAATTGTATATAGTTTAATATTTTTTAAATAATATAAAATAGGAGAAGATGAAGAGTATAGCAATGAATCTAATGAGATGAATGAGGTATGATACATTTTTTTAATATTAAGCAACATGGATGTTTAAAAATATATTTGTATTTACTAATTTATGTATTTCTAATAAACAACAAAGGATGAAGAAGATGAAATTGCAAGTGAAAACATCGAAGAAAATGAAGAGTATACCACTGAGTTGAATGAGAATGAGGTATGATACATTATATTATGTATATATATTATATAATATGTACGTCTAAAAATCATTTTGTTTTTACAAATTTTTTTTTTTAAATATACAATTAGGATGAAGAAGATGACATTACAAGTCAAAACATTGAAGATAATGAGGTAAAAAATATTATGTTTGTATTTTTTTGATTTATAATTTTTAAATCTTTTGTATAAATTATTGAAATTAATATTACAGAATTGTGAAGATGACATTGCAAGTGAAAACATGGAAGAGAATGAGGTTTGTTACTTTTTGTTTGTAAATAATTTGTTAATAAACATTATTATTTTTTTAAACTCTTTAACTCTAAACATTACGAGATTTAGAAGATGACTCGTCAACTCCTTCAACCGAGATTCATGAGGTATTAGACGATGAAGAAGATTGCATTGCAAGTCCACACTTGGAAGAGAATGAGGTTTAATACTTTTGTTTTTACTTTTTGTTTTTTCATTTTTAATTTATACGATTATAAATTATCGTTTGTAATTTATTTTCATTAACAATACGAATATAGGAGACGATGTTACAAGGAATGTTATAGGAAGTAGTTGTCAACAACAATCTGCAAATGAAAAGACAAACGACATTGAGATCATTGATTTATCAGACTATGACACCGAAGATGAAGTTGAAGATTTAAACCCAAGCATGAAGTTAGTGTCAGTGAAGTTGGAACAAGACCCTTAAAATATAACAATAACACATCTTCGTCATGCATATTTAAGTTTATTTGAACTGTTCGTTTGTTTTTGTTTTTTAAAAAAATACTTGGTTTTTTAGGATTTCATATGTTTTTACATTCTCTACTTAAGTTTATTAATAAAATAAACAATTTTTAGGTATTCAAGTTTGGTATTATTTTATTTATGTTATATTTATAAGTGAATACAAATATGAAACAATGATGCAATGTTTGTTCTATCTACATCAAGAATTCATGTTCTTATAAGCCAATTCCAAATAATTGCACAACATCAACTAATTCATTCAGTAAAAGAAGATGATCAATGATCTTAAATATAAATGTAACCTGAATAAAGACCAACTGAAAGTACTCAATATGCAACTGAATTACCAACACTGGATATCAAGAATATTCCACTTATAAAGTATGTTGGAGTTGATAGCAAGGTGGCTTGAGCCTTTCCAGTTTCACGTACTTATTATTCGATGAAGCCTTATACAGTTTCTTACACCCTGTCAAGTTCAATGTAGCAAGATTCTTGAGGCGTCTTATGGTTTTACATACATCATTTAAACTAATACAATACCATAGTATGAAAGTATCAAGTTTAGGGAGTCAATCAATATTGCGGATATTGACAAGTTTCTTACAAGCTTACACATCCATTAATTTGCATATGCTTGATGGATGTCGTCATGTAAACCATGTTAAGGTTTTAGATTAGTATTGATTGGTATGATATTGATACTTGATGAAAATTACTTACGGTACTTGGATAATATAAATTTTCCAAGGTTAGGTTTTGGACATGACGTGTTTGGGGTGGACATCTGGGATAGACTTTGGACAATGACGATTAGCTTAACCGAGCCTTTCGTGATGCAAGGAACTGCTGATTAGCGAGATGAGTTCGTGCCTTTACCGCTAACGATCATGGTATCACAGATTTTCATTTTGAATTTAGTCCCGCCATTTACATAGCGACAATGACGATTAATTGGGCCTTTCGTGATATGATTGATTAGCATGAGTTGTGCCTTTAGTAACGACCTCACATCTTCTTGCTAATTATCACTTTGAAAGCAAATTACCATTGTACAATTAGTCGACCTAACAATTCACACACATAAAGATAATCTTGGTAATTCAAAGCCACTTTCATTTTTCCAAGATCGTTGCACATACCATCTCTTCATCATAATTCTGCAGAATGAATTGCACCTGATTCAATTCATGAATATGAGCAAGGTAACAATATAGAGCATGAGTGGAAGTTAGTTTGAGAAAAGCTTGTCAGTTTTTATGAGACAAACATTACAACAAGATTGAAAGCTTATTTATGCAGTTTAGAGATTGGCAACTACAACCATGCAAAAAAAACTTCAACAAGTAAGTTGTTTAAGAAGATATTAATATATGTGATAAAATGGGTGAGTATTAATAATGGCATTGACATTCTTGTCTTATAACATGATTATTATATATGATAAAATGGTTGAGTATTGTGGATAGCAATCTTCTTAACGTATCAAGAATCCTAAAGGGATATTGAAAATAAGCTATCAATAAGCAAGGCTAAAAAGGATGAATAAGCTATTGTAAAAATCATTTAAAAACTTAGATAAGTAGCATATCAAACCAAGAACAGTCATGTAAAGTTTCAGATTAACGGCACTAATATTAAACAAATTAAAATCATAAACATAACACACTTGTGTGAATTTCGGATATGCAGACCATGTACTGTGGTGAGAATCCATATTGCAACCACAAATTAAGCATGTAAATGTAATCGAAATTGGAATAATATTGAGAAAAAATAATGTTAGAACTATTAACTACCTACAATTCCATTTTTAAAAAATATGAAATCCAATTGATACCTCAAAACAAACCTTAAACAGGTTTGTGGATACAGCTTTTGTTAGGTTTTTGATTTTCTGTAATGAAGATGAAGTTTTTTACAGAATTGGTAAAAGAATATTAAATAAGTATGCCATATTTTAACATGTTTGAGTTTGATTAGGAAAATAAAATTAAACATCAAACACATAATAATTAGTATAATTTATTGGATTAAATACAAAAGATAAATATTAATAAATTTTTTTTATAGAATTTAAAATTTATCATAAACTATTTTTGGTATGACTTCTTAATATATATTTGGATAAATCATAATTATTATATTTTTTTATAATTGAAACCTAATCTGTAAGTCTCTATATATACGACATATTGTTAACAGAAAACCAAAAACTCAATACTAAGGGTATACAGAAATCGGCTAGAAAGATGCATCCAGGGAAAAAACCTCTAATTGTTTCAAAAACCAACAAAGGAAACAATCCAGTTATGATTGTCAACAAAGGTAAACCTGTATCCATGGGTAGTTTATTTCATAAATATTACTACTATGTTTTATGTTATGTTTAGTATTTTTATTCATGAAAAGTATGATTGAGAATATACAGGTTATAAAACTGATAATAAGAAAAGAAAAAAATGGACATCAGTTTTTTTAACTTAAATTGCATAATGTTTTCAAGTTAAAGTAAGTTTTGGTTATCAAAATTTTTACACTGAAACAAACAACATAAAGATATATTTGACGTAAGTTTAACAAGTACATATTGTTTAATCCATAGAACTTGCTCTTTGAATTTAATGTGTATGTATATATGTTTGTTATAAGGTTTTTTTTTGGTTAACCTGTGACCCACTAACAGAATAACCCGTTTTTACCTCAGCCAAACATCCTCGATATAATAATTGTTCCTTTAGGTTATGAAGTTATCATAAACTTTTACATACATACATGCAAAAGTAAACTTAAAAACACAATAAATACGTTACAGGATAAATAATTTGATTAAATATTTGTTGCTTATGTTTGTTACTTACTATTAAGGTCAACTAACTTAAGTGTTTCAATTTAATCTCTATGTTTATATGTTTCTCATAAGATTGTTTTTGAGGTAACCTGAGACCCAGTAACAGAATTACCCGTTTGAAACTGAGCCAAACCACATTGAAATAATAATAGTTCCTTCAGGTTATTAAGTTAGCATAGACGTTTGTATACATACATACAAAACTAAACTTACAAACACATGTAAGTACGTTCCAAAATCAATATTTTTGATTCAAGTTTTTTTGCTTATGTTTGTTACTTAGTATCAAGGTAAAGTAACTTAACTGAACTGTACTTTACAATGTTAAGATACTACTTTAAAATTAAACTTTAGATTTCATATTTTAAAGTATAATTGAAACATATAATAACATATCATAATAGAGATAGATTTGATGCAAGTTTAACAAGTATGTAATGTTTATTCCATATAACCTTTTGTTTTAGTTTAATGTCTATGTTTATATACTTGTGATAAGGTAGTTTTGAGGTAACCTCGACCCACACAAGCATTATATTGTGGTAAAGTCGTTTGATATAGTATAGATTTTTGTTTTGTTGGTTGAAAACTCTTTGCCAAATATTTTTTAGCTTTCGCAAAAGAAATACTTTGAAGTCGTGTACATAGTTTACATGATTTCATATGCTAAATTCGTAGAACATAGAATGGGTGCGTAAACTTTTGTATACAAACATGCAAAAATAAACTAAAAAACACATGAAACTACGTTCCAGGTTTAATATTTTTTGATTCAACCATTTTTTATTTATGTTTCATAGTTACTATCATAAAAAACTAACAGATAATAACATATCATAATAGTTGATGAAGAATATAATTTTTGATTGTTAGTATATGAATATATATCATATATTTTAAATGCATTGTAAATATGCAGATTAATCATGTATATTTGGTGACTAATATTTGTAATCATTAACAGGATCAAATCCTAAACAATTGATCAAGAATGAAGAATGCAAGAAAGATGTTATTACCATTGATTTGTCAGATGATGAAGAGGTATGTGTTTAAGAAAAAAAAATTACACAATTTAAAATTTTTTTATTATTAAAGTAATCCTTTTGGTTTACTTTGTAGGGCATGACAAATGTGGCTAAACAATCATAAGGTAAATAAATCTAAATATATTATCTATTTTAAGCTAAGATATACATAACAAATGTTTTGTTTTGTTTTTTTTTTAAAAATTTATCAGGAACAAATGGTACACAAGTGAAAAAAAACTTAAACTTAAAAAGAAATATTGTCATCATTGATTCTTCAGACGATGATCAGGTAAAAATTAAATTAAATATATATTTGCGATTGTTAAACAAATTATATCTTTTATCTTTTCTTTATAGGATATTTGTGGAAGTACGAAACGTCGTAAAACAACAAAAGGGTATACATATGAAAACAAGATTTGTGAGAATATAATATCATTTGGTACTGACATTCCCGATCAACTACAATCATCAGGTACTTTTTATTAACTAATAAACAATTTTTGCATAATATATACCATAAAGTAAAATTTTTTGGTGTTTAAATGAAACAGGTAAAGATGAAAAGGAAAAAACAAGCATTGAAAAGATAAACAAGAATGCATACTTGAGTAACAAAATTGATGATTCAGTAAGTTTAAATTTAATTTAACTTTTAATCTCCATTTAAAAATACAAATAATACAAATTCAGTAATTTTAATTACTATTGTTTTAAACATAGGAAATTTTCAATGAAGAACCTACCATCTTTAAGCGTACAACTAAAGAAAAAGACACAACCTTTAAGAAAGGCCACAAATTTACCATTGTTGATGAAGATTCAGATGAAGAAGAGACAAAGATACAAAAGTTGAATGACAATCACACATTATCCAATGTGAATGATAACGAAGAAGTTTACGACCAATCTGTAATTGAAGAAAAAAAAAATAATCACCTTGATGAATATACTGATGAAGAAGAAGGAAACATGCAAAATTACATTTACCCTGAAACATGGTCAGATATGAAGGGATCAGATGATAGTGGTGAATATTTATATGATTCGACATGTACGATGTTAGATCCATGTCGATGGAGAAAATAACGATAGCTTTATAAACGACGAGTCTTTAGATTACTATTCCTCAAGTGATGAAGACAGTGACTACTCTTTCTAGAAACCACATATGGAAGAAACCAAAACTCCATATTAAAAATTATCAAGACTTGATCTACTTCATATTTATATTTATATTATTAAATACTTTGTGTTTTGGTTATTTATGATTCGATATGTTTTACGTTCTATATTTAAATTTATCAATAAATTCTTTTAATTTTTGGAATTTAAGTTTTATATTATGTTTACATAAGTTTCATTATAATTTTGTTTTCCATTAATTCAATGTTTGTGATATATTTGAATCAAATTGTTTATCTTTATACATAAGAATATGTAAAATGCAATTGTGAATTGTTTAAAAACATAATATTTTTTAATTTCTTATTTATTTATTTCATATGTAACGAATAAAAATAGAAACTAAATAATTAAAATTAATAAAACTAATTTCATAAATCAGTATTCATTTAAAATAAATTCTTTATCATATAAGTAATCTATAAAAATTGTATAGTTAAAAGAAAACTTTAAATAATTTGCAAAAAAAAAAAAAAAAACAAATTTTAAACTTAAAAGGAAAAAATTTATATATAAGATTAAATAATGAGATGTATTTAGCAATGTTTTAATTAAAAATTTAAAAGCGCCAAAATAAGGCAAAAATTAAAAAAAATAATAATAACAATTTATAAACCTATTAATATGCATGTAAAATATAAAACAATTGATAATTATCAATATTAATAAGAAAGTTTATCTATTTCCTTTTTAAATAATGTTATGCATATGATTAGATTTACATAATTAATATTGACTTAAAATATATATTATGAATGGGTCGACTATTCTAAAAACCATAAACAACCACAATACAAGAAAACAAAGATGCGTACAGAAGAAACTATCGGCATGTTTTTTGAATACAAATTACAGATAAATCAAGTTATAAGTATGAGTTTGTATGATTTTTTTGCAGGTACAAGTGAAAAGGTTAATATAAGAAGACAATAAGTATTGTTAACACCAACATGGAAGGTGTCGCAAACAACTTACAACGTCGTCGGACCGGACCAAAAATAAAAATCAACCCAAGTTTCAGTAAGTATATTCTACTTAAATATGATTTAAAAAAGTATACATACGCATAACCAATGGCAAAACAGTTTGTATGTTGATTTTGATAGTTAGAAACACTGTAATTATGTGTTAGTTTAAGTTTTTTTAAAGTTGCATTCATATGTATATTGTGTTTTTAATTTTATATCATAATTCAACATATTAAGTTAACCAACATAAAAGATGGTACTTTTTAATTGTACAGTGTTTCCCATTGTTGTTTAAGCTGTATTATAGACAGTTAGATGATGTTCATCAGCCATTTTTTATTAAAAGTTCATCAGTCTAAGACTGTGTAATGTACTTTTCAATCATCCAGTGATAACCTTTGTTCTTTAAGCTGTATTATAGACAGTTAGAAGGATTAGAAAAACTTACGAATGATAACAGTCGATATATTAACCATGTTCACCAGGCGTTTTTTATTAAAACTTCATTACTCTAAGACTGTGTGATTTAAGTTGACTACAAATTGTAGCATATGGTTAGAAAGCCTGTTGTTAAGCTTGCTGATAATTTTGTATTATTATCTTCAGAATAGTATGTTATACTTTAGTTATACATAATTTAAGTCATAGACTTTTATCAACACACGAAAACAGAACCAACTTGGAAATACTTAAATACAGGCAACACCCATAATTGGAACCAACACCCATAATTGGAATTGTATTGTAATTTATAAATGCTTAAGATTTAAATTCACACTAACCAATCGTTAGTGAGATTAGAGACGTATTCATTTGAAACAAATATATGTATGATTTATGTGTGCAGGTCACTCATATCCAACTAATTCTGAAGCGCAATGTCAAAAAATAACTTCAGGTAATGTTAGGCAAATGAAACAAGAGTGAAAAAAAGAAGTGCAGATTATGTTTCAGGAACAAGTAAGATTATGTTGATATTAATTTGTTACTCATTCTTTTGTATTACTCAATAAAAAACTTGCATACATAATTTAATGCTCAATGTAAACTGATTACTATGTTGTTGAATAAGGTTTTGTAAAGGAGAACATAGACTTAACCATAAATACAGGCAACACCCATAATTGGAATTGTATTGACTGATTTCCACAGTAAGCCGTTAGTGAGATTAATAAAAAAAAAATGGTTTATGAGTCATCTACATGTAATTTATATATGCTTAAGAATCAAAACAGAAACAACATTAAATTGTTATGTTATTCATAATGAAATAAACTATTTAACAACACACCAATCAGTATATAATATGAAATATTGTGTATTTGTGTATATAACTGCAAATAGCTAAATCTATAAGCGTAATCAATAAGAGACGATTCATTTGAAACAAATATATGTATGATTTATGTGTGCAGGTCACTCATATCCAACTAATTCTGAAGCGCAATGTCAAAAAATAACTTCAGGTAATGTTGCGCCAAATGAAACAAGAGTGAAAAAAAGAAGTGCAGATTATGTTTCAGGAACAAGTAAGATTATGTTGATATTAATTTCTTACTCATTCTTTTGTATTACTCAATAAAAAACTTGCATACATCATTTAATGCTCAATGTAAACTGATTACTATGTTGTTGAATAAGGTTTCGTAAGGGAGAACATAGACTTAACAGCAAGAGTGAGAGGTAGGCCACCAAAGATACCAAGACATAACCGTAAGTGTAACCAAAGTTATTGTACATATGTATACAGGATTATGATCAGTTACAGAAAAAAATATACAAACATGTTTAACAATCTTTACACAGCTCAAGAAAATGGCGAAACATCTACACGTACAGCATGCAATCAAAATATCGATATCCCACAACTAGAGTCAATTACAATAGAACCAACAAATTCATACGTCACAAACGGAGGTGTATCAACCGGAACAACAAACATTTCAATTCGTCGCTGCGGTCGTCCAAAAAACTCCAAAAACAAAACATGTAAGCCAGTTTACAAATTATAAATACGAATAACCAAATCTGTGTCCAATATTACTAACATAAATTTGTATGTTACAGATATAACAGCAAGCTCTTCTAATTTTACAACCACATCGACAGTTGTCCAACCTTTTAGACGAAAATCTAACCGTATCAAAATGAAGATAATGAACAACACAGATGGAGAAACCAACAGTTCATTTGTTGGTATTTGTAATGGTATATATAATCTATATTACAAGTTATTTTGAAAAACTTAATAATAAAAACAAAAGTAATTTTAATCATTTCTATTTAATTGTTGCGTAAACTAACTAAACTTATGTATTACAGATTACAATGATCATGGTGATCCCGTTTTCCGTTGTGAATCTTGTGACGCGTTATTATGGCATGCTGAAAGCATGGTTGGAAGCACGCACTCAACTTCAGGTTCATATTCGCTTTGTTGTGGAAGAGGGAAAGTAAAGTTAGGAAACGAAAAGCATAACCCACCTGATTTGCTAATGGACCTAATCAATGGAAATCATCCGAAAAGCAAAAACTTCAAAGATAATATCAGACGTTATAATTCGATGTTCTCATTCACGTCTATGGGTGCTAAACAAGACACATCAATAAACGAAGGACATGGTTCATATTGTTACAGAATACAGGGTGAAAATTACCATACAATAGGAACTTTGCTACCAGAGGAAGGGAAACCTCCCAGTTTTGCACAGCTTTATATTTACGACACTGATAACGAAGTAGAAAACAGAATTAACTGTGTCAGGTACGATAATCTTATTAAATTAACTTCATATATGGTACATTACTGTTTTTAAATCCACATTTTTATATAAAAAACTAACATTAAAATTGACATTCTAATCTTCAAATTTTTTTCCTCTGAGAACGACCAACCAAGTAGTAGCTCCAACAATGTAATAGACCACGACCTGACAGTTGAGATACGAGACATGCTTGATACAATCAATCCATTAGTAGCTCAATTTCGCATGGCAGGAGAACGCTTACTCACAGCAAATGATGAAACAAAACTAAAGCTAAGGCTTATTGGTAGAAGAATACGTGATGGACGAGAGTATAACTTACCAACCGCTTGAAGTTGCTGCATTGATTGTAGGGGACTTTGACTCATTGACTAACGACAGGGACATAATTCTTCACATGCAAGAAGGTGGGCTAAAAAGAATAAGTGAATTACACCCTTCATATCTTCCGTTACAATACCCACTGTTATTTCCTTATGGTGAAGACGGATATTGGACAGATATATACCACGAAGGAATCACGGATCAAACACCAACAAACAAAAAAACCAGAGTATCAATGCGAGAGTATTTTGCATACCACTTACAAAAAAAGATCAAATATTTTTCCATGGTGTTGAATGCAAGGAGATTGTGTCAACAATTTATTGTCGACGATACACTATGATAGAGCGTGAAAGAATGTCATATATTAGAAACCAACGGAAGGATTTAAGAAGTGAGATTTACTCAAATTGGTACAATTAGCGAGATGAGGACGACATCGAATTAAACTCCAGGAAAGAAGGTTGTATTGCCGTCATCATATCTGAGGAGCCCAAGATATATGATGCAAAATTATTTAGACGCAATGAGCATTTGCAAGGTATATGGATACCCTGACCTTTTTATAACATTTACTTGCAACCCAAAATGGCCAGAGATTTCACGCTACGTCAGTAAAGAAGGTTTGAAGTCCGAAGATCGAGCAGACATAATAACAAGAGTTTTCAAACAAAAGCTAGACTCCCTAATGAAAGACTTCAAAGACAAGAGTTACTTTGGACATCTAAAAGCAGGTAACAAATTCGTAAAAATATCTTTCTTACAGTATTAGTTTAAAAAACTATTTTATTTCATAATATTATTAACATCGTCTATTTAAAACAGCTGTCTACACTGTCGAGTTCCAAAAAAGAGGGTTGCCACATGCTCACATATTGTTGTTCTTGGAACCACAAGACAAGATCATTACACCGGCACAAATTGATAAGTTTATTTCGTGCGAGATACCCGACAAAAATGAAGACGCGGAACTTTATCAAATAGTGACCGATCATATGATGCACGGACCATGTGGCGATCGCCCAACCCGTCCTTGCACGATAAACAACAGTGCACAAGGAAATTCCCAAAGCAATTTAACAACAAAACATTTGTTGATGAGAGTGGTTACGCAATATACAAAAGAAGAAACGACGGATCTACTATAAAAAAGCAACATAGACTTGCATAATGGATATGTAGTACCGTACAACCCAGGATTGTTGCGGACGTTACCAATCTCATATAAATGTCGAATGGTGCAACCACTTGGATCCATAAAATATCCGTTCAAGTATATAAATAAAGGACCGAGATAGAGTGCTTCTTTGCTATAGAGGACGTGGAAGTAGGCGAAATAAAAGATTACTACGATTGTAGATATCTTTCTCCATGTGAGGCGACATGGAGAATTTACGGATTTGATATACACTACAGATTTCCACCTGTTGAAAGGTTACCATTTCACTTGCAAGGCGAACAGACAGTTATTTTTGACGCAACATAAAGTCTTGACTTTACGCTGGATAAGGCGTCAGTTAATGAATCTAAGTTCATAGCATGGATGGAGTTAAACAAGACAAACAAAGAAGCTAGAAAGCTTCTTTATCATGAATTCCATCACATTTTGTATGGATACGAGGAGGATGAAAATGGCTCCCAAGACAAAAAGGTACATCTATTGGCGTGTACATCATGTGCCTCCTTCATTTGGAGAATTGTTTTACCTACAGTATTATTAAACAAGGTGAGAGGAGCAACAGATTGGATTGACTTTAAGAAATATGATAACGTCGTATACCCAACCTACAAGGACGCGTGTCAAGCTCGTGGATTGTTAGAGGATGATAAGGAATATATTGATGGGTTAATCGAGGCGAGCTATTGGGAACCGGAAATTATTTAAGAACTTTTTCGTGATGCTTATTATGACGGATAGCATGTCTCGTCCAGAAATTGTGTACGAAAAACATGGCATGTCTTGGTCGATGATGTTCTACGTTGAACGTGTAAAGAATAACAATCCGGTATGTAACTTTATAACTATATATACACCCATAATTATTTTGTTATGTAATATTTTTAAAATTTATTAAATTAATTAAATATGTTAAAATTATTAGTAATTATTGTATTTTCAGATTTGGAACTTTCGGCGAAGAAAGGAAAAACATATGCCTTACATACATTGAACACATGCTACTTTGTAATAACAAAAGCCTAAAACATATACCAAACATGCCGTACCCAAACGAAATGTACACGATGGCAACGATATATGAGGTTGGTATATGATGAGTTGAAATACGACAAAAAGCATTACATAAAGAGCATCAAGGCTATACACCACAATCGACAAGTGAACAAAAGGAATATACAAGACAATAATAGATGCGATTCATCGTTGACAAAGGAGGAATGTTTTTTGTTTATGGCTATGGAAGTCTTGGAAAGACATACCTTTACAAAACTTTATCCATTGCGTTAAGGTCCAAAGGAGATAGTGTTAAATGTAGCATCAAGTGGTATTAAGATTATTGTTGGAAGGAGGAAGAATCGCCCATTCTAGATTTGCTATACCGATAAATGTAGTCGACGACTCCATGTGTCATATTTCGCAGATAGTGACCTTGCGAATTAATTAGAAAGTGTAGGCTGATAATATGGGACGAGGCTCCAATGACACATAGACATTGTTATGAAGCATTTGATAGAACACTTCGTGACATCTGCAGGACTGACCCTTCTACACCTTCAGATAACGTTTTTGGTGGAAAAGTAGTTTTGTTTGGTGGTGATTTTCGTCAAATATTACCTGTTATTCCAAACGGAAGCCGACAAGACGTGGTACACGCATCCATCAACTCTTCATATTTGTGGAAACATTGCAAAGTAATGCGGCTAACTATAAACATGAGGCTAGGAGCAGTTCAAATATTTCGGAGAAGAAAGAAATTCAAGATTTTGCAGATTGGATATTAAGCATTGGAAACGGAACAATTGGGGTAAGAACGATGGAGAAACAAACATAGATCTTCGGAAGATATTTTGATCAAAGATTGAGATGATCATATTGGTTCGATTATTCAAGAAACATATCTGATTTGGTAACAAACCTTTACAACTTTCTTCCGGAAAAACTTTCTTCCTTGTAGATATGATAAAAGCGAAGCTATTCTTGCACCAACACACGATTATCTAAAAGGATAACTTGTAGATATGATAAATGCCAAAATAGCGAATGCTAGAGCTAATCACCGGAAATCCAACAAACTAACAACTTCAAAACCCAAAATACCTAACGCTCACATGAGACAAGAAAAACATAGCATCATAATAAGAAAATAAGCTCAATGAGGTGAATGTTAACTTTGGAATTGAAACACAAATGCGATGTCGACACAAATTTTAATGAGTCACCTATATACAAACAACACGGCTAATACCAAAACACAACATCCATCTTACCAGTTATAGTCATTAGTACAAACGATACCCTTACCTAATCCTTAAGTCATTCATATACACTGAGAATACTACAAAATATTGCATAACCAACTAACATATCGATACGTTGATATTCATTTAACAACATGGAACATGGATATGCTTCATTACCTTGATATTCGACATCCGAATGACTCTCAATATCGAATCGATAACACATCTTCAACATTGAACATATACGAACCGATCATTTTCTTATATTCAAACCCACATCTCTCAACAAAATAATCCCAATCACCACACACTTTTACATTGTTAGTCTGTTTGGAGTCTCTGTGCTTTTCCATCCTTATGGTCATGACACATTCAATGTCTTGGTGTTTCATTATCACCTTTGTGTAACTATGCATCGAATGGTACTTCAAGAAATTTGCTGGAAATGTCTGCATTTTAAAACACGCAAAAATATGATGATCACGTTCCAAAATACAAATAATAAATGAAAAAAAAAATAAAAAAAATAAATAAATATACTTACGAGTCGCTGTTTCGGTTCAATCATCTCAAACCTTACATAGAATGTATCAAATCGTTCACCAAAATGTTCCCTATGCAAAGGCCAGTAGCAAATATGCTGCAGTCTTTTATCCTCTTCAAAAAAAAAATTAAATAAATAATTAAAATTAATAATTAATTAAACAAATACATAACGACAATACCATAACACACACAAATTATATAACATACAAATTTTGAAAATATTTTCAATCATTATATTTTTTTATAAAGTTTAAAACAAATAAACCAACAACATAAACATTTACATAAATAAACAAGTCCAGATTCCGTTTACTTACTATCTTCCCAAAGTCCGAGTTCGTTGGTTTCTCAACAAACTTGTCGCACCAGAAATGAACAGTTGTGGTTGGACTACCATCATTATCAAAAGCAATTAACTTTGAATACATTAATTTCTTTTGTGAAACAACCATCCTTCCCGCTCGCCCAAATCTTGAACAATAGTGTTCCGGTCATCTTCCCACAACCTATAAACAAAATCCACATTGAACCTTCGGCTAAAACCCTATTCACATTTATTAGATAGTTTGCTCCATTCACGAAAACAAACATGACAAAGATGTCTGTAACTTGACCATGAAATCGTGAAATAGTCTACATACAATATTAAAGAAAACATAAATAAATGGGGGAAAAACATTAATTATATATCCAAATACAACACATCAAATGGGTTAATAAAATAAAATGAAAATTTCATACATGCAATGTTTGGATACGGCAAAACACGAGTCATGCATCTCATATACCTTCCAACTATACCATTGTAACCACCAGCTTCTGTCCCATCTTCATAATAACCGGTAACATAAAATGAGTCTTCACCTTCCTCCACAAAATGTAGAACTTTGACATCCAAATCAAAATTCTCATTAGCAAACTGTGACCACTTGTCACCAACTAACCAAATCTGTCCATTCTTTTTCTTAACAATCCGAACTTTCAACCTATACCTTAATGAACTTGTCAAATACAAATCCCTATTCTCATGGAAACATTCTTCCTTATAAATATCAGGTAGTTCCTACGCAAACATAGAGAAATTGTAAGAATACACTCTACATATAATCAATTGGACGCATCAATAAACTAATTACTCAAAAATCATACCTGCGATACTGGAAATGTGTTTACGTTCATCGCCATTACAAATTCAGATGCCATTGCCCTGAAAATAAGTCAATTTGTAAGTGTTTTTTCATTACCAAGAATAACAATTTTACACAAACGTATAAACTATTAAAAACATATACAATGTCAACTACTGGATTGGGGAATAAAAAACAAAGTAAAGCATAAAGCATAACATATTATCGCAAACTGGAATAACAAAATAACAAATAAAAAAAACTCCTAATGACATTGAGAAGCTTGCCATTAATGAACTTTTTGAGGTGAGGAGCTATTTATTTAAAATTTACATTTGTTTTCTTTTGGCTACTTTGACACAACCTCTATTATAGAATATGAAGTCGTTTCCTCTTAATGGGTCAATATCTGATTACTTGAAATTAACCTTTAATGTGTAGGTGGATATTTAATACATTTGGATGACCTAGAACCCATTTGATCACTTGCAATCAGTTTCCTTCTAACTACTTTTTGAAAATTTCTAATTTTTTGATTCATTTGGGATGAAAATTTAATCTGATGTGACCCGTTCAGAAGGAATTGGGTCGAAACTCTAAAGTTTAATTTTAAAGTAGTATCTTAACATTGTAAAGTACAGTTAAATTTAAGTTAGTTTACCTTGATACTAAGTAACAAACATAAGTAAAAAAACTTGAATCAAAAATATTGATTTTGGAACGTACTTACATGTGTTTGTAAGTTTACTTTTGTATGTATGTATACAAACGTCTATGCTAACTTTATAACCTAAAGGAACTATTATTATTTCAAGGTGGTTTGGCTCAGTTTCAAACGACACCGACACTAACAGTTAGTTGATCCCCACATTTAGTGCATCCATTCCCAATAATCTCACATCCTAGAAGCATGGTATGGAATTCAATATGTCAATTTAATGGATGAAATCATGTAGCCTTCTTTAGATTATCATTGCACTCATGTTCTATTGTATAGTTTCAAGCTGGTGAGGTCGAAGTGATTGCACTTAAATGTGATAATTCTTTTGTATGCGAGTTCTTAGACGAATCTAATAAATGACCACATGTCTCGACACGATGCATCAACTCTCTAGATAATGCTTTTGGAATATAAATATTATATATACCTTTTCCAAAGAATTAATTGATGGTAAAAAGTTTTATGACACTAACGTTTATATCCTTAAGTTTTTATATGTCACATGGATTACTTATGTAATTTGCTCTAATATAAAAAAATCAGCGGTTAACCAGTTTTACCCACCATAGAACTCACCATTTTCAACCTAAACTCATACATAAGCTTTACTCATCTTGCCAGACAAACTCATTTTTTAACCGCTACATGTTTATTCTGAACAACCACTATACAACATAACAACAAAACAACTTACACACCCAATCATAACAATGTTTACCTAAATAAACAAAACGCATCCCAAAACATCTAAAAAAAAAAAACAATGCTAAAACTTAATAAACATAAAAACAAAGTCAATACATTTTAAGAAACAAAATAAAACAAAAAATTCTGATAAAACAAAAAACATCTTCAGCTTAAGTAAATGAATTTCACATCAATACATTATCCAACTTTACTCCTACTAACTTCAAATAAACACATAATCATAAAACTTAACAATATAATTAACACAAACAGTTGGTGTGCACAATGGTATTTAAAAAGCAATTAATTAGACAATAGTGTCTTTTTTCAAATAAACATAATGAAAACATCGATCAACATTATTACAATAACATTACAAAAGTCGGAAAACATACGGATCAAAAATCACGATATCCTCCAATGTATCGAATGAAAAGAGTTGATAAAATGAGTTGGTGTGTGTGTGTGTTTGGTAGCGTGTGTGTGTATGTTAGGTACAATATATTAAAAAGTGTTTTTTTGTTTTATATAATGTGTTTGTGAAAAATAATTTTTATGATTGGGATATTTAAAATAGAGTTTGTGAAAAGTGTTTATATAATGTGTTTAAATAAAAATACAAAACATTGGTATCTTTATATAATGTGTTTGTGAAAAAACATTATGTAATTTAAATAAATTACATACACCGGAAATTCGTGAACATTAAAACTTTTTTTTTTAAAAAAAATATTAAATTCAACAATAGTCTTATGTAAAACACAACACATGACAAAAACATCAAACTTTTTATATCATATTTTCACAAAAAACTTCCACAACAATTCAAAAACTATATCAAAAATATACATTTTAACTATATTATTAAAAAAAATGTTAAATTAAATCGCAAGTTCACTTAATCGTAAATGATGGACAAGTCTCAAAAATATTATATCAGTTTACTCAAAAACAACGTATTTATTTAAAATACATAACCGATATCACCAGGTCCGTTTCAAAACACAACAAACACAATCAAATAATGGTTACCAAAAAATGTTCAAATGTATAATGCAAAATAATAATAATAATAAACTCTATTAGCCTTTTTCTAATAATAAGTTTTATTTGTCCCTGACGATATGATGCGTTATTCTTATAAGGCTAACCAATTATATTTACACTAGACTAATTTCGTACTTGCCGTGAGTCGGAAAAAATAGTTGCAAGATGGTTTGAATATATTGTTAACTACACGTTCCCCACTCCGTTGGACTCATATGTCTTTCGGCACAATGATATATCAAACAGACCCAAATAATGGTTACCAAAAAATGTTCAAATGTATAATGCAAAATAATAATAATAATAAACTCTATTAGCCTTTTTCTAATAATAAGTTTTATTTGTCCCTGACGATATGATGCGTTATTCTTATAAGGCTAACCAATTATATTTACACTAGACTAATTTCGTACTTGCCGTGAGTCGGAAAAAATAGTTGCAAGATGGTTTGAATATATTGTTAACTACACGTTCCCCACTCCGTTGGACTCATATGTCTTTCGGCACAATGATATATCAAACAGACCCATGCCAAACTCACATGGCCTTTCATCCAGTTTAGACTAACAAACACCCTGGTTGTATGTGTTTTACATATAAATATTTTGTACTTAAACACCTTTTCTTTCATAACCAAAAAATTATCAAATGGTTCATTCAATTGGTTTACATGAAAGGCAAACATAACACCAACGACAACGCTAGACGGGCCAACAACTAAGCCACACAGACGTTGAGTTGCATGACCCTATATGAGTGGTGTCGTTTAGTAAAACAAAAAATGTGACTTGGGGTCAAAATGTACAAAACACACACGCAAAGTTTATATTTCGGGTTGCAATTGACTCAACACCTCACCCTACGTGGGTGTAGTTTCTCTTAAACCAAATACAACAAACAAAACCACCCTAGCGCTACCTCTATAAAACAAACACAAACTAAACTTAAAAACACATGTCAACATATCTTTCAACACTCACTCAATAAAACAACCAAAACAAACTACAAAGATTAATTACTTGAAAACACCATCAAACCATCACAGTTAATCCACAAACTACAAAATGTAATGCATACAAACAACTAGAATCACACAACCAAAAAAATCATAACAAAACACAACCAAATTATATCATAAATAAAATTTACAAGATCCAGAAAACCAAAAAACACTACTACTTACATAAAACTTACATATGATATAAACTACACAGCAAACTACTACATAGTACATACAAAAAAGAAACGAAAAAAAAACTATTTACATACAACTTACATATGATAACACATTATACACAAACTACTACATAACCAACAAAACTCCTACAACCTTCTTACGGAGTCTACAAAGGAACAAAACACAAAAAACCTACACTTCACATATACAACAACTTAAATTTCCTTGCATACATCAAACAAAACTACCATCACCACCTATCTCACGGTGACAAGATTAAAGAGCATACCATCACCCATATTCAAATCAAACGCCCTTCACTCTATCCCAATCTCCCACTAAGAAAACTACGGTATTTCTTCTATCTTTCCGCGATTATCGAATGAATTTTAATCACCATATAAAGCGAACAACCACGCCTTTACCCACCCTTCTCGGTGACCCACTTTCATCGATGATTATGAAATGACTTTGGCATGTTCTAAAGCAGATATTAAAAACAACATACCACTATAAATGCAAATATAAAATAACACATTAAACAAAAATAAAACTACTTAAAAAAACACAAACAAACAACAAAAAAATAACAAACCATATATCCTCTTCGAATGAAACCGTTATACTCAACAAGAAATGAAGTATACACAAAACATCCATCCCTTGATAAAACACCTAAAATGACAAACACAATCAATGAAACAAAACAACGTAAAAATTATCTTCGACAACAAACAAGTGCAAAATAGCATAACAAACAAAAAAACAAATAAAATATAAAAACATAATACAAAAACAAAACTGCGGTCGAGGTTCAGATCCAACCATCTTAACTGGATCAGCGACAAACCCATTCATTAACTTAAAACAAAAATAACTACCATTCTCTGACAACGCAAGCACCAGCAACTTATACTCAGAAAAATTGAAAAGCTCATAAGCGCTCCCGCGGACCAAAAGGCGGCCAACTAACTTTTTTTCAATCCCTAACAAATGAAAAGTAACCCCAACCTTCCCAACACAATCAACCACCTTAATCGGAACAGACTTAGAATTACGGTTAATCTCCGATTCAAGCAACATCTTGCAAGGAATTGGCTACAAATTAAAAAACAAACATATAAAAAACAAGCACAAAATAACATAAGACACAAAAACAAATGTAAATGCACATACCTGATACAAACGAGGATCCTTGCAGCCTAAAACAAGACACTTGGTAACATGACCAGTGGTAACCCCGTAATCAACTTCGTCACCACAAACGGTATAGAAGTTAACCAAAACTTTCAAACCAACTGCTCCAAATGAACATACTTTGGATCGAGGCTAATCACACTTGAAATTCGTCGCCCATTTAGTACCGCATAAACACCAACAAGAAAATTTATCGCTCACGAGCATCGGTAACCTCCACTACATTAGTACCTTCAAAACATTAGACGGAAACACCTCCGTAGGCAATTTCTAAATTAAAAAAAAAAAAAAAAAAAAAAAAAAAGCAGTTACAAAAAATAACAAATAATAAATAACAAAAAAAAAAAAAAAAAAAAAATTTACTTACCAAGTAATGATCAAATTGACCATGAAGCGAAATCACAAATTCAATCAAACCACATGACTTTATTAAATCTACAAAACAAAAACAATATAAATTTACTTGACTAATTGTCGAAAAAACGAATTGTTTAATTATATTCGATTAACTTGCCATTCTAGGATAACATTGCATATGACGACAAAAACTCCATGAAAAGGTAATTCGACTAAACAAACTATTATCTCTACATTATATGATAATAACGTTGCTAATTGAAATGCAAATGTGAGTATGCATATTTTTATATATAAACAACTATTTGAGGATGAAAAAGTTGTTCAACATACGCCTATCAAAACGCAATGAAAATTACATTATTCTAAACTAAGGTAACAATTTCATTAACATTTGAACTATTTAAACAATTTTATTACGTTTTTGTGGAACATCAAAGGATTTAAACATCTGGTCTACTTGACAAATCAAATCAGAACGAAAGAAGATAATGCTATTATGTGTTTTTACAGTGTCGTAAAAAAATAGTCTATTAGTACTACACATAACACAATATAACATAACTTGGTGTTTAAACTTTAAAATATCTCATTAACTCAGTTTAACATCAAAGGATTTAAACATCTGGTCTACTTGACAAATCAAATCAGAACGAAAGAAGATAATGCTATTATGTGTTTTTACAGTGTCGTAATAAAATAGTCTATTAGTACTACACATAACACAATATAACATAACTTGGTGTTTAAACTTTAAAATATCTCATTAACTCAGTTTATGATAAACCAAAAGCTTGTCTCTGTAACCATTTAATCTTTGTAACTCCTTAAATGTCCTAATCAAGTACAATACCCTATATTATTTTACAGATGGTTGTTATCGTCTTAGGTATGAGCAGGCATCTGCCAGTAAACAGATTCACCTAATATGGTTCTAGGACACGCGCAATTGTAATCTCATCAGGTTATCTAATACTTATTTCTACCATGGTTTGGAAAATGCGTTTGAACACTTATTTAACAACGTTTCTCCTTTATCTTATTTGTACATGGTCTTCAGTGAATATAAATAGGCAAACGAAAAATGTATACAGAGAGTAAGCTCATAATAACTCTATATGATCCTCGGTCACAGGCAAGTGGCCACCTACTTTAGCTTCAAATATTTTATGATATCCACATGAGTTATAATGTTCATCAAATAAAACATGTATAGTCACTGATGGATAACTTCACATAAAATTATATATAAAATTAAAAAAAAAAAAAAAAAAAAAAAAAAACTTACAGAAACATTTGCCATCAGAAACATCCATAACAAACCTGATAAAAAAAAAAACAGTCAATACATATTTTATAAAAACAAATAAAAAAACTTAAAAAAACATACACTACAACAAAAACTATACAAAATTCTACTGAATACAATCAAACAAGAATACTCAACAGACCATTAAACACTATCAAACCTAACACTACGAAAGCAGCCAAAAGATAATGCGAGTACTTTTTAACACTAAGATAACCTGATAAGAATCTACACCAAAAATTTTAATAATAACCAAACTATAAATAAATAAATAAAACCTGCAAAGCTATTAACAATGATTGTAGGAGGGAAGCTGATGCACATATGAATCTACTTGCAGACTAACTTAAAAACTAAAATAAGCAAAAAAACACAAACAAACCACAAAAAACACATTACAAATGTTACAAACCAAGTAAATAAACAAAAAAAAAAAAAACAACCATTTAAACAAAAACAGGAAATAAGCAAATACAAATGAGTACAATAGGACAACTCATGCTTATGAATCCTAATAAGCTAACAAATTAAGAATAAACAGAAAATATAACTATGCAATTTTTAACTAAATATACACCACTGTTTAACTTCATCATCTTCATAGACAAACAATCTGAATTCTTCGATTACGCATATCAAAACAAAACATTAATCATCTTAATGGGTTATTCAGTCACATTAATAAAACAACATCACAACTTAAGGTATACGTAGACTTAAAGTTTATGATGTAACTAAAACGTTATCCCGCTAACGCTATTCATTATAATTTATACGCAAGACAAATTGCATGTCAAACTACATATCAAAAGTACAGAGGCATCGATAATTGATACCCCAAAGGAAAAGTAATATTTCATTTATGCCCATCTTACGAAGGTCTATGTCTTCCTATGCTTCTTTATTCTCACCGACAAATATATCTGAAAAACATCGAACTATATTTTCTAATTCATTACGGGTTCGACTTAACGGATACAAAGTTTAAAGGATAATGTTGGCTAATGGAGATGGATTACAAGCTTATTAATATAATGTTACATAATATCGACCCCTTGCTCATACAATAAGTCTTTGTTTGTGGCTTTAGTTACACCCAATTACAAATAATAACAAAAAAATATGATACCAAATCATAACCTAAAATACATCATAATTTATTAAAATGTGATTAACAAACACAGATACAACAACAAACACCCTTAACACAAGATTATACAACACTAACAACAACACTAACAGTCGCAAAAACCCAAATCAAAACAAATGTACAAAATTAAAATCACAACATACACTTTCAACAACACAAACATATATAATTAAAAAACAAATTTACACAAACATCTATCAAAAACAATCAAAATAACAAATAAAATGGAAAACATAAAACCCCAAATTATAAATTAATCAAACCTAATTAAAAAAAAAACCATAAAACAAAACAATACATTAATAACACAATTTATATAGAAGAACCACAAACACCTTCAATCAACAACATATCCAAACCTACAACGAATATCGAGGGAAAAATAAATAAACAAACAATCGCTAAACATAAAAAATAATTAAATAAAATAAAAAAAAAAACAAAAAAACAAATCAGAAATGAAAACAACAAAACAAACAAACGTATATAAAGATTCAAACAAAAAAATAACTATACCTGGATCAATCAACAAAACACACTAAAAACTGAAGATATAGAAGCAGCTAACAAAAGAAAATGAAAAAATACTTTAACATAACGTTAAAAAAACTTTAATAAACGAAAAAATAAATAATTTATAAAAAATTACAAAATTTACCCTAAACTATAACCACATAGCATATATGGTACTAAATAAAAAAAAAAAAAAAAAACTAACACACCCTAATTAAATTTAAAGTTACAACTCTGACCCCTCAATAATAAAAAATACTAAAAACAAAATAAAACAAATTTTAAAAGACACGATTAGAACCTAAAACTGTATCTCCAGTCACCCTGAAACTCGAATAAAATTCACATAAGCTTATACCACTTGGGTTTACAGTCACACGTATAAAAACAAATGAGCACATATTAAAAACAACAAACAACACAATCAGTATCATAAAACATATAAAAACAATAATTGGAAAAAAAAAAAAACCTTACAAAATAAACGTAAAAAAACAAAAAAATTCATACAGATAATCATTGTAGCTGGAAAAAAAAACTAACATTTGTACATCCATAATGGTCGTCCAAGTGCTTGGTTTTATGCCAAAACTATTACATACATTTTAAAAACAACATAGTAGTCATAGAAGAAAATAATAAAACATAATCAATGAGCTTGATATATAAAGACCATAACACAAAAAAAAAAAAACCACAAAACAACACAACCCAAAATACTAAACTTATTTAAGTAGTTTAAAAATATACAAAAAAAAAAAAAATGTTTAACATATCATTAAACTTTAAATTAATATATGCTATACATATGAAAACAAATACAAACAAATAAAAGCATTAGTCATACCGTCCATCGGACGGTTTTTTTACTAGTATATATATATATATATATATATATATATATATATATATATATATATATATATATATATATATATATATATATATATATATATATATATATATATATATTCTTATCATTTGCCTAGTTTTATTATGTTAAATTTTGGATATGTATTAAGATAATTTATTTAATGATTTATAATTGTGTTAAATCTATGATAAAAATATTTTGTTTTAAGTTTACACTATTTACTTATTAATCGTATTTGTAATAATTTAATATATACTTAAAAAGGAAAATTAAAATCATTCGGACAATTATAAAAACAAACAACACTTTTTCATTCAGATTCGAGACATTATAGCTTCCTCTTATTAGTAAGATGTGGTAGTCGATTCAGATCGGTAGTAAGATTCGGATGTGTAACATCTTAATCAAACAAACACACCTTAATCTAGTCATAATATACTCTCTAGTCTATGCTTCAACAAGTAGCGAACATAAATTTATATGCAAGTACTTGAGGTAATTTATATGCAAGTACTGAGGTTGTGATATAATTCCTCCTAATTTAGCGGGCGTTAAACAACTTGAAGTGAATTAGGGCAAATGATAAAACAAAACATTTTTATCATAGATTTAACACAATTATAAATCATTAAATAAATTATCTTAATACATATCCAAAATTTAACATAATAAAAACTAGGAAAATGATAAAAAAAAAAAAAAAAAAAAAAAAAAAAAGGTATTATACTTGCCATCATTTGCTCTTGTGGGTAAGAGGGCAAAATGTCCGACTTTTTTAAAATACCCTAAGAGGATGAATTTAAAAGTATAATACCACATGAAGAAAAAATTTTGTTATTCTGCGAAGAAGAAGGGTGCAAGTATAATCTTTTTGATTATTAGCCCAAACCGATACTACAAATACGCGATATCGCAGCAATCACACAATCAAAGGACCATTATCGTATGGTTTTATACGACTCATCCAGCTATATGATCGCAACTCAGAGTAATCATCTAGCTAAAAATGGTCATATTCGTAAAGGCTAATGATTTGTACACTCTAAAAAATTATTTGCACACTCAAGGTACAAGCAGTTGAAGCAGACTGTTTAAAATTGTACAAATATTTTATGCATAATTGGAGTGTCCCAATCAATATGCAAAGTGTGCAAATCAATTCCCATTCGTAAAGGATCCGTTATTCAGCTCATCGGGTACATGTCTAGCTAGGCTGTGTTTACGTACATGCAAAAGAAAAACAGCTCATCTTTACATACTTGCTAGGTTTTAATTCAATTTCCGTTCAAAAAAGATAAAATATCTAGCTAGCTTTATTCAGAATCCTCAGTTATATCTTCTTCATGTGAAGGACCTCATGCATGGATGGGCTTTTAGCATGTCTCACTTCCTTACATTTTTTTTGTTACATGTTAAGCAAATTATAAAGTTTTTTAATTTATCTCCGTTTTAGAGATTATATGGGCTTTGTCTATATGATTCTTTAGACATAAAATCTCACCTTGTAAATTAAGTTATGTATAAAGAGAAAGTTTCCCAATAGAAAAAACTTTCTAAATCACTTCTTATATATACAATAACGATAGTTTTATGGATCTATTAACTTAACCTAATCTTCAATTTGCATCCATGGATAACCCTAACTCTACTGTTGATGCTGTGAGCCATGTAGATACATGTAATTTTTTTTTTTTTTTTCCAAAGTTAGTTAAAAATTATCAACTTTAATTGTTTATCTTTAATTTTCGCAGTTGAGGAACTGATGATTTCATCATCAGAAAACAGTCCCATGAAACCTTTATCCATTGAAGATTCATTCGATCCACATGGTCTTAAGGTTCTTGTTGTGGATAATGATCCCGACTCACTCTTACATCTTACCGAGATGCTTACAGCTTGCCAGTACCAAGGTTACTAATCCTCTATTCGTTTTATATTAGAGCTAATGGCACCGTAATATATTATACTTGTCACTCGCACCTTTTATATGTATCGAACAATTTTTTTTTTCTATTCTATGTACTAAACTTGATTTTATTGTATTTTTTGTGTACTTTGCATCTCATTTTTTTACTACTTTATGTAACATAGTTGTCATACAGTACACAAGAAATATAATAAAATCAAGTTTAGTACAAAGAATAGCAAAAAAAATTATTCGATACATATAAAAGGTGTAAGTGACAAGTATGATACATTATGCTGCCTTTTGACATTTATATTATCAGCATTCATCTGTACAACACTTAAATTTATGCATAAAACACTTAAGTATCTCGTATCTAATTTATGGTTCAACATGGTTAAACATGGTTACTAATCCTCTTCGTTTAAGATTATCAGCATTGATTTGTACATGATATCTAATTTATGGTACAACATGATTAAGCATGTGATGGCGGGTGTTATTCAATGCTTGTTATAGATATTATTATGTGATGTTAAACAATGGAAAATTCAGTGGTTATATATCAAGCTTAGTGCCTATGGTTATCAAAACCCTAGTTACCAATAATAACGGTTTATTGTTATTGTTATTGGTGTTTGCAGTTACAACATGTTCATTGCCAACAGAAGCGTTGCAGTTGATCAAAGATGATAGTAACAAGTTTGATATGGTGATAACAGAAGTGCACTTCATGCCGGATATTAACGGTATTGAGTTTCTTGAGATCATTGTTCGTGAGACCGGATTACCCGTTAGTAAGTTTTTTTTTTTTTTTTTTCCTTCCTTTGTTTGTTTTATGGATTATTGCTGAAAATTATAAGATACTTTTGCTAATATTCTAAGAACCTAATATGAAAAAAGATTTACCAATACCAACATGCATATATTGTTGATTTAGTTTGCCTTATTTATAAATACCAACCATTAATAAACATCAAGGTTTCCATATTTTAATATCCATTCCATGTTAATGATTATTAGATATGTATAGGGTAAGCAGAGATCTTTTGGTATCGTTTTGAAGCAACTAATTATAGTTACAAAGGCATGTTACCATTAATTGTGCCAAACATATATAAACTCTGAGTTTAACAAGTGACAACATTGATAACATTATAGACAAAGATAATTTTCATAATAGTTTGATTCTTTTAATTAATAAAACTGATCATGCCTACAATCTTTGGATTGTTAGTTGTATCAACAGAGGACAGCGTCGATACAATTACGGAGTGTATAATGAAGGGTGCATGTATTTGCATATCAAACCGCGAAGAAGGAGGTTATTCAGTTCCTATGGCAACATGTTGCTCGCAGGATGCTCAATAATGAACCGTGTTCAAGTATTACGGCTGAAGATAAAGAGTTTTCTGGAAGCTCCGGCTCGGATGATGTTCAGATGGATGATGACCAAACCAAGGACCAAGCTAAAAAACCTAGAATGGCTTGGACTGCTGACCTTCATAGTCAATTTGTTGATGCTGTGAAACAGCTTGGAATCAAAAGTATGAACTATTTCAATCCATTTTTTTACCCCTTTTCAATGCAAACAGGCAATCTCCTAAATGGCTAAATGATTGTTCTTATATCATTTTGTTAGTTACTTTTGTAATATTTTTTTTATACTTATAAAAAATGAATTAGAAGGCGTTTATAGATCCTCCAAACCTGGTTCGGACTAGTCAATTTGACAAGTAAGATTGTCTTTTACAACCAGCTTTATCGGACATCTCTGAAACTTTTATTGCAGACGCGGTCCCAAAAAAGGTGTTGGAGCTGATGAATGTTCCTGGTCTCGGAAGGGGAAACGTTGCAAGCCATCTTCAGGTTCGAAACTCGCTCCAAATTGCTACATGTGTATTTGTTGAACTTTAACAGCAGTTGAGAGTTAACAATTTGTATCTAAATGTTTCAGAAATACAGGAAAAGTCTCCAAGTGCTATCAACAAATATGCCACAACGTTTTACAAAGCAAAGTTCGTTTTCAAGTGATGCTTATAGTCCGGTGTTCAAATACAACGACTCGTTTATAAGCACTCAACCGATCACTGAAGTGCAACAAGACGATTCTAGCATCCAGGCTCCAGGTGGTGCTAATAGTCAGGTGATTGAAAACAACGGCTTGTTTACAACAAATTCACCGATAACTGAATTGCAACAACCTTTTACGGTAGCAAGATTCTAGCGCCCAGCTGGTTCAAGTGGCGCTTACCATCCAGTGATAGAAAAAGACTGGCTTGTAGGATGTCCGCGATCACTGATAATGAATTGCAAATTCTACAACAATTTGAATTCGACAACCCACTTTCCCTTTCCATGACCCAGATTACTGCTTGTAATTAACCCGGTCATGTTTAGGTTAGGTTTTTAAGACAATGGATGTTTTCTATCTTGGTTCTAGTTTGTAAGTTATTGATACAATTTGTTATGTGAGTAATGCAACTTTAGCTTATGGCTAGTTTAATTAGTTCCATAAGCTCCAAGGTGATATGCTTGTGAGCTTAAAAGATTGAGCTTATTGGCTTTCCAAATCTCAAGCTGATAAGCCCATAAGCTAGCTAACTCAAACACCTCAACTAGAAATGATGAGTTTAAAACTCGAGCTTTATTTAAAAGTCACCAACACAACAACTTTGGTGTCGTAGTACCAAATTTGTGTTTGAAGGTAACAAAACAGATAAGTCTCAGCCATGTCATTTCTCTCGCTACAGGACATAGTTTCTTTGCTATAATTTACCTTAGCGAGGCAGTATGGTTGGGGCTACATGTCGATATACACTTGAATTTGTGAATGGATCTCCCTGTAGCAAGCTGTTTACTATTATAAACTTGTACATCTTTTTGCTATAATTTCATCCTGTTAGTGATCAGATTATTATATCTAATGAAATAACCTTTTCTCAACTTTGTGTCATCTATAAAGCAAATAGGCACATACGTATGCTTGCACCTTTGACATATGACCAAATCAGCTAAGGTTTCAAGTAGTTTTACAAATGAAATAACTTCTTTCATTTGTATGCTTGCACCTTTTGTTGGAATTATAAATCAAGACATTCAAATAAATAATCACAAAACATCAAAGTAATCATGCGGAAGCGTATAGGATGTATTAACGAATAATTAATTAACATAAAAGAATATGCGTACCTTTTCTTGATTCTAGCCGAACAAGAATCAAATCCACAAACTAGCAACGGATGAACCCTAATTTGATTTAGTTAGGATTATATGAATTACCCCTTACCGTTTTGTAATTCAATCCAAGATAATAACAATAGTGTGTTATTACTATGTTCTTGTACACACGTACTAAACCGAATTAAAGTAATGCTAGTTTTTATAAAACAAATAACTTGTTTTGTGGAAAAGACTTAGATCGATCACCCTTGTGGATGTCGACTGGTTTTGAGACAAAGAAAACACACAGAAACAATTTTAGGGTTTAGCTTATGAGCACAAGAGATGGAAAAATAAAACCCCAAGCCTTGTTTATATACCCAAGCAAACTTGGTGAACAAGTTGGTTTTCTTTCCTTGTTTTGTCCCTATGCCGATCGGTTAAGGAGTCCCCAAAGGATTCGGAACCTTCTCAACTTTTTGCAATTTAGTCCTTTTCCATAAACATTTAACGACCGTTAGTCCATTACATTAATTACTTAACGTCCGTTAGTTATTTCGTTAATAAATAAATAAATACAACATTTATATTTAATTATTAACTTTAAATTCTCATACGTAAAGTGTGCAATCCCATAGTCTCGAGTTCGATCCTAACTCACGCCTACTAATTTATATCCATAAAACCAACAACTCCACTTGATATATCTTAATAGAGTGATCACATTCGTTAGCGTCTAGCAACACTTCGATGCCTCTAGTACAACTCGAGCAAGGCTCTGGAAAACCTTTTAATGATTTCTCATTATTATTATCCTTTTGTTTCTAATACCACGTTAAATAAAGATATGGAATTAAGTCATTCTTTATATAACTAATCATTTCTCGTTTGTAAGTGATTGACCAAGATTACCGAATCATCTAAACATATTTAGGGAGATTTGGGTGCGACAAGACAAACATCTTGTCAACCCTACGAGGGCCCCAACTAAGATTAAACTCCAAATAAATTTGAAGGAACAAATTCTATCTTGACTACAAGAATAACCCACAAACTTTGTAACATTTACGAAAACAACCCTTATGACAACCCTTATGACTACCGATTCACGATAGCGTTAAGTTGCTCCACGAAATGCACTACATTCATGACACTTATCGGTATCTCAAGTCCGAGGATAACTATTCATAATTTACTTATAACAATATCCACAAAGTAAATTATGTAGTTGGGATAAGTCCTATATTCAATTCATTGAATATCATCTGAAATTGGTATGCATTCTCATCAATATACTTTCAAGTATATTCTACCACATCTCTCAGATTTGTCTTAGTTTAATGATACTCCCATATCATCAATCGACAATAGACATTTAGAATAACTTAGTTACTCACGGATTAAACATGCAAATATAGGACAACAATATTATAAATGAAAATAAACATAATCCAACCTTTATTTCATCAAAATAATAAATGCTTTACAATATCCTTTATCCAAATACTTAATCACAGTTATGCATGAAACTTTTAGCTAAACGAAGTCCAATTCCATTGGCAAGTCCTACAAGCTTGTCTTTAGCTAAAGCCTTAGTGAACGGATCATCTAAGTTATCATCTGTGTGAACTTTCGAGATTTATTTCACCTTCCGGACTTGTTCCCGAACATAGTGATACTTAGTAGAAAATGTCCGTGCCCTTCATGACCTGTGTTCATTGGCAAATATGATTGCAGCAGAATTGTCACAATACATATCAATAGGTGATTCAATTGAAGGCATAACACCAAGCCCTCGAAATGAATTTCCTAATCCAAACAGCCTCCATTGCGCCTTCAAGCAATTATGTATTCACTTCCGTCGCAGACATCGCATCAGACCGCTTCGCTTCTTCCAACAATCTGCTCCTCCATTGATGACAAAGACATAACCCGTCTCGAGACTTCGTGATCATCTTTATCACATCGCCAGACGCATCACAAGTAACTCGTAACACCAAGCTCGTGTGCGGATTTCCACCATACACTAAAAACATATCTTTAGTATTTCTAAGATACTTTAGGATATGTAATGACAATCCAATGAAGTTCACCCGGATTCATTGATATCGACCGTCATGTTTTGAGCGAACGCCACATCCGCCTTGTGCATCTCACAAGATACATAATAGATCCTACAACCAAGCATAAGGAACTTTCGCATGCGTGCCACCTCAAGCAGTGTTGAAGCACACATATCGCTACATAAGCCATGCTTTACTTCCATTGGCAAATATCCTTTCTTGGAATTTTGCATATTGAATCTCTTCAATATTTTATCAATGTAAGCGCTTTGACTTAAACCAATTAACTGCTTTGACCTATCTCGTGAGATCTTGATTCCCGAATGTATGCAGCTTCTCCTAAATCCTTCATGGAAAACACTTCCCAAGATATGCCTTAACATTTTGCATACTTGGAATGTCTTTTCCATAATTAATATGTCATCGACATAAAGAATTAGGAAAATTACATCACTCACTAACTTTGTGATATACACATGGCTCATCAAGATTTTGAATAAATCCATACCTTTTGATTTCTTCATCAAACCTTTTATTCCATTGCCTTGATGCTTGCTTCAATCCATAAATGGACCTTTGAAGTTTGCACACGGTTTGGAAATTGTGGATTCACAAACCCCTCGTGTTGCTTCATATAGATGTCTTCATCTAAGCGACCATTTAAGAAGGTTTTGACATCCATTTGCCATATCTCATAGTCATAGTATCTTGCTATAGCTATGAGAATTCTAATAGCTCTAATGTCCGCTATGGGAGAAAAGGTCTCCTCATAATCAATGCCATAAGTTTGAGTAAAACCTTGCATAACTAGACGAGCTTTATAGACGTGTACATTGCCATCCATGTCGGGCCTTAATCTTATAGAGCCACTTACTCCCAACTACCGAGGCGCTTGGAGGTAAGTCGACCTCTACCCGCACTTCATTTCTCTCATGGATTGCATTTCCCATTCATTGCAACCCGCCATTTAGCCTTGTCGACTTGCCATGGCCTTTATAACTAGTAGGCTCTCCAAGATCTCCTAACATAGTTTCCTCAACTCACGTTAAGACATAGACGTTCGGTGCACGTATATTCCTTACGGATCTCGAACGGAATCACTTCAACTTCGGTGGAGGACCCGGACTATCGGGCCTCACGGAAGTACGTTAGTGTTTTCGTAAGGTAATGTATCTTCTTGATCATCTTCCGGATCATAAACTCTCCCATCGAATTCTTGAGATACGAGATCTCTTTCAAGAAAATCTCCATACCTAGCAACGATTACTTTATTTTCGGTTGGATAGTAAAAGTAGTAACCCATAGTTTCCTTAGGGTATCCTACGAAGATACACTTTACGATCTTTGTTGGAGTTTATCTGCCGAGTCACGCTTAACATACGCCCGCAACCCCGGACCTTTAAATAAGACGGGTTAGGAGCTTTACCATGCCATATTTCATATGGTGTCTTATCAACCTTCTTTGGGAACCATATTTAGAATCTAATGCAGATTCTAAAGCATAATCCCAAAAGGATAAAGGTAGAGTGGTAAGATTAAACATAGATCGTATCATGTCCAACAATGTACGATTTCTTCTCTCGATACACCATTTTGTTGTGGAGTATATGGAAGTGAGATTCGACAATTCCATTCTCGCCTAAGTAATCTTTAAACTCTTGGCTTAGATACTCGCCTCCTCTATCGGATCGAAGAGCTTTAATCTTCTTTCCCAATTGCGTTCTACTTGACTTTGAAAACCTTAATGTTTCAAACGCCTCATGTTTATGCTAAGTAAATAAACATAACCATAACGGTGAAATCATCGAAGGTTAAGTAGCTAGCACCTCTCTTTGACACATGTCTAAGTGGTCCCCACACATCGTATGAATAAGACCAAGTAGATCATAAGCCTCTCCATATTGCTATGAAAAGGTTTCTTAGTCATCTTCCCGAGATATGCATGACTCACATTTATCAAATGATTCATCATTGATATTTTGCAAAAGCCCTTCTTGTTGCAACTTATGCATGCGAGCCTTGCTTATATGAGCAAGTCTACAATGCCAAAGATAAGAAGAATTCAAGTCTAACTTTATCTTCTTGTTAATGCTAAACATTGAATTATTATTATTGTTAGATTCATTTCAATCATATCAATTTCAAACACACCATTCACGATGAATTGCTTTAAAATAAAATACACCATTTAAAGAAACATCAATTCCATTACGTGAAATAGTATGAGTAAAACCATCATCCAACAAAATCGAAAGGAAACAACACCTCTAAGTATAGAAGGTGCGTAATGACAATTGTTTAATAACAATACTAAGCCCAAGGCAATACTAAACTAAACGTTCCTATGGCTTCAACATCCGCATGTGCTCCATTTCCCACGTGCGGATATTGCTCCCCATAGGCAAGCTTCCTTTCTACTCTAAACCCTGCGTTGTATTACAAATGTGAATACCACAGCCCGTATCATATACCGAGGAATTATTATGATTTAGAGTAAATAATTCAATGACAATAAATTACCGTAAGTACCGCGCCATGGACCCTTCATACTTCATCTTATTTGCCCGCAATTCATCAAGATAGAGCACGCTTTCTTCCAATGCCCAACACTCTTACAGGTGGTGGCATGCTTGATCCTTTTAGGATTTTCCTTCCTAGGAGTAGGGTTCTTCTTGGGTTGAGGTTGATAGGCCATCACCGTTTGCCTTTGTCAACCTTTCCACCCTTCCCCTTCTTGTTGTTCGCAGACCTGCGGTTTTGGCTTATTAATCCTTCCACCCGAATAGCAAGTACACGGCGGTAGGAACCTTTTGAGGCAACCCTTTTCATAATCAATAAGCAATGCGTAGGTCAAGAACTCTCTTCCCACGCATGCATATTGAAATTTCCGACAAAACCATTAAAATCCTTGTTAAGGGATCTATTAATCGATTCACGACCATGTCATCATCATAAGTTTTGCCAAGTGCTTTTAGGCGGTCCATGTAACCTTTCATTTCCAAAGACATGAGCACTTACGGGTTTACCTCTCCTTGCCTACAGTGTGTAACGCGGTCGGTCAAGTCATAAATCTCGATCAGGTGGTTTTTCAAACATAGTTCAAGTTCATTGAGCATATTATATGGAAATAATGTTCGAATCGCTTTTGAAGAGCGATTCCATTGTTCCCAACATAAGACAAGCCACATCATTATGACGCTTATACTCCAGCTTCCACTCGTCCTTTGAGCTTGAGTAGCATCGGACCGGTTGGTTCAAGCAGGCAAGGTTCATAAAGATATTTCAAACGGTCAAGAACTCTCTGGACAATTCTCAAAGAGCGGTGCCAATCATTGAAATTCTTAGAGCCATCAACTTTTCTCGATCAAAAACTTTGAATGCGTAATTTAGTGCGTTGTTAGTGTTATCGTTATTTTGAGCCATTTCTACGTAAAAACGTTCAAATATTAGTATTTTCGATAATACAATTTTTTTAAGAAAATAAAATATACCCAACGGTAATATAAACATATAACCATATAATTTTCTCGAAAACTAGGATCCAAATTATCATAGGTTCATTACATCGCTTGATCCGCTAGCAACAAACGCATATAATAAGGTAATCACGAACATTAATTGGCAAACAATTTCCAACTCCTAGATCATTATGGGATTTATATTTTCCAACGCTATTGAAAATATAAACATGTTTCATCCCATCTTATGCCATTGAGTCCAAGTCTCACTTCCTACTCAACTTAAGTGTCTAACTTAAAGAACTGCAAATATGTCCATGTAAGGTCTCACTTTACATAGAGATTTACCTCTCCATCACAATCTAGCCAAGTACTCTCATGACATAAATTGCAACTTCAAATGTTCCTTTTAATTTAGATGGCATATAACTTAATTTAAAAGGGTACTAGTTTTGATTTTATGTGGTCAAATCAAATATGTACAAAGATGTCATGCATTCATCTTGTAGCATAATTTAATAAAAAACTTTTTATTACCAATTCTTAAAGATCAAATTATCAAAGTCTTGACTGAGGTATTGGGTTCACCAATCAAGGAATTTAGTGTTACTTATCGTCCATTATACCGTACTTTTGCATAAGTGTAAACACTTAGTATTTCGGATAATTACCACCGAAGTGGCGCATGGAATTAAAACTAATTCGCCTTAAGATGAGCTTGTACATTTTATGGCTTACTAAGTAGCTCCATTCGAACTTACAGAGGGCGAGGACTGTAAGCGCAAACGCATAACCTTAGACATCCATTCGGTGATCTGCGCGCTTAAATAACCCTTTATAGTTCATTCGAATGGGTGAGCTGTTCACCATTGTACCAAAGTCACCAATCAATTAAACTATTGAAAACTTAACTCTTCCAAAACAAATCAAATTTCACCATTGTTTAGTCCAGTATTATTTTCTATTCAAAATTACCCTTTGCTTAAAACTGCCTAACATAATAAACAAACAAGTAACAAATAAAAATAAACTACTAAAAACAATGCACATAATAAACAATTTATACGTGTAAACAAGTAGCTACATGCAACTTATTCGATAAAATCCTATTAATAATCAATATCTAGGTTAAATTAATGTATATATTAATTTAGGGTTTTCACTCCAACAATAGAAAGTGAGCCACATACATCGATGAATCGATTGCGTAAACCCTTAATTAAATTATACCAAATTGCACATAATTGATTCATTAATATATTTATAATTGGAGTCTTCCCCAATTCAAGATTTATCGCAAATAAATATGTCATAACAATTAAACAATATCAAAGCAACTTATCCATGACTAACATGCATGTATAATCATGGATACATCATAACAATTATACAAATAGTCACAAGATCGCATATAAAAATTCCATGACACATAACAAATTATTCATGAATTAATCACGTAAACAATATTAATTCTAGGTTTTAATAAGGTTAGCAAACAATTTTCAAAACCCTAAAAAATTTATACATGTGTCGACTAAAATAAATAAGGGAACGCCCCAAAAAATAAAAAATCGACCATAGCATAAATTAAACATAAACCCTAGATAAACATAGCAAACAACATACAAGTATTTGTTTTATTACGCGTTTATGTAATTAATTACTCATTAAAACCAATGACTCGTGATGCCACTGTTGGAATTATAAATCAAGACATTCAAATAAATAATCACAAAACATCAAAGTAATCATGCGGAAGCTTATAGGATGTATTAACGAGTAATTAATTAACATAAAAGAATATGCGTGTATCTTTCTTGATTCTAGCCGAACAAGAATCAAATCCACAAACTAGCAACGGATGAACCCTAATTTGATTTAGTTAGGATTATATGAATTACCCTCACTGCTTTGTAATTCAATCCAAGATAATAACAATAGTGTGTTATTACTATGTTCTTGTACACGCATTTAAACCGAATTAAAGTAATGCTAGTTTTTATAAAACAAATAACTTGTTTTGTGGAAAAGACTTAGATCGATCACCCTTGTGGATGTCGACCGGTTTTGAGACAAAGAAAACACACAGAAACAATTTTAGGGTTTAGCTTATGAGCACAAGAGATGGAAAAATAAAACCCCAAGCCTTGTTTATATACCCAAGCAAACTTGGTGAACAAGTTGGTTTTTCTTTCCTTGTTTTGTCCCTATGCCGATCGGTTAAGGAGTCCCCAAAGGGATTCCGGAACCTTCCCAACTTTTGCAATTTAGTCCTTTTCCATAAACATTTAACGACCGTTAGTCCATTACATTAATTACTTAACGTCCGTTAGTTATTTCGTTTAATAAATAAATAAATACAACATTTATATTTAATTATTAACTTTAAATTCTCATACGTAAAGTGTGCAATCCCATAGTCTCGAGTTCGATCCTAACTCACGTCTACTAATTTATATCCATAAAACCAACACCTTTGACATATGCTTTAAATCAAATTTGTTTCACCCAAAACCTTTGAGTTGATGCTATAACTTTGAGCTTTATCATCATAAGGCCGGATGTTGACAGGTTAGTTGCATGGTCGGGCGAATAACGGAGGTGGGGATGAATGTATAGGGTTCCTTAGAATCAATCCTGAGAGTGTAATAATTACGCCTCGTATTTTTCCAATAATGTTTTACATTGAATTTCTCCGTTCCCCGTAGCTTCCCACGATATTCATTATAAATGGATACACATTCTTCACTAATCGCCAAAAAATGACATTCACTGATTCACGTATCGCATCATGAGGTTGGTTAATTTCTTTAAATACCTCTTTGGATAAATCAAAAGAAATAATCAATCCTTCGTTAATTTTATATCCACAAAACATAACCCAGTGCAAAGCCACATTGCATAAAGTACCAAATATGTAAAGCACTATAACATGTATAGTTCACGTGTCCAACATGTTTCCTTGATTTTAACGACAACACGTAAAAAAGTTGTTTTTTCCAAACCTTCCAACGTCCCATATACATCTTCATAATCAACTGCTAATGAATCATACCCAAAACCCCAACATGAATTGCGGGAAACTTTCGACTTTTACTGCATTCTCTCTTCTCTAGTCCATGGATTGATTTGGTTTTAATAAATGGAAGCGTATTCGTAAAGAAACACAGTTTAATACTTAAAATAACTTTCACTACCCAGAAATCAAGAGTAAACAAAAATTGATCTCAATCAGTTTTAATAACAAGACACAGATCTCAATCTGTAATAAAAAAGTAATAACAACTGAATAACAACTGAATCACAAGAATGATCAAGATGATCAAAGCTAGACTAGGGTTTATAAAACTGAGAGAATGAATAATCGACTAGAGAGATAGAGATGGTTTTGATTAATTAGAGACGGGTTTTTCTTTTCATAACAACATATAGCTCTCAATCTGTAATCAAAGGGTAATGACAACTGAACAACAACAAGTGAATCACAAGAATGATCAAGATTATGAAAGCTTGACTAGGGTTTATAAAACTGAGAGAATGAATAATCCTCGAGAGAGAGAGAGAGAGAGAGAGAGAGAGAGAGAGAGAGAGAGAGAGATGGTTTTTATTAATTAGAGCGCTCCCATTCATAACGCCCCCCACAAAGTTATTTGAATGTTATTCGGTATTAACCATTGCACGTTCGGTGTTAAAGCTTGCATGTTATCTTAATAACGTGCTTTTTTTTTTTTTTGCCCCTAAATGAAGGGTTGTTTTTTTAATTGTTGGTGAGTTAAGTTTTAACTTGGGAATGTTATGATTGCGGGTGTTTTTTTGGTGAGTTAAGGTGAAATGTTAAAACTGATGTGGCGCAGACGTGACAGGATGTTAAACCATAACTCAAGTTATGAATGGGAGTGCTCTTAGAGACGGATTTGTCTCTTTGCCTTATATACTCCTTCACCGACATAAGATTCATCTTGACACTTTAAGCCCTCTGTCTTTCGGCCCCTTATCTTTTCCAGCATAACTTCTCAAAGCTTTATAAACTGAAAAACAAACATGACACAATTAGTCCCTGAACTTATTTCCAGGTTGAGAGTTAGTAACCTCAACAATATTATTATTTTAAGAACCGACCATATACTATTTCAGACCATATTTGAGCAAGTACTTATATGGAATACTAGCCTTACAATATGAAACATGGCTAATTTGTCTTCCATGATTAGCTTTAACAAAACGAGGGTGTGATATAAAAGATTTCCACGACTTAATTATAAGAGTATGTTTAGCAGCTTTATAAACAATGCTATCAACAAATATTTAAAAAAATGCTAATTCACCTAACCCCAAACAGTATTGAAGGGAACAAATATTTTTTGGTTAAGAACTATGTCTCCAACACGTGGGGTAAGTTTGGTTTTATGAAACTAATGAAGAATGATGATGGTGTTTTCCTCTTTAAATTTGATTCTAAAGAGGGTGTTGAAAATGTTCTTCAACGGGGCCCTTGGATTATTCGCAATTCTCTCTCATTCTCACTAGATGGACTCGATGTACTCTTGTCAAAAGTGAGGTAACTAGAGTTCCGTTTGGATTAAATTGCATAATGTGCCATTACTTGCATATTCTAAGATGGGTTGAGCTTAATTGCTACTCAAGTGGGTGTCGATTATGTTAGATGCTTTTACTAGTTCCATGTGTGTTGATTCATGGGGTCGTATTAGTTTTGCACGTGCTCTTGTGGAATTATCATCTGATTTTGAGCTTAAACATGTGGTGACTATGGCGATCCCTAATAAGGATGATAGTGGTTTTACTACGGCAAGTATAAAGGTGGAATATGAATGGAAGCCGCCACACTGTTCGGAATGTAAAGTGTTTGGGCATGATACTGCTTGTTGTCCTAAGAGTATTAAGGAGAATAAGGATGTTCCTCCACCTCAAATGCGGATGAACTCGATGATGGTTTTAAGGTGGTGCGTAATCGGAAAGCCAAACCTAAAGGTACGAAGATGACCGGTGGTATTAATATGGGTAAGGGTCCTAGATTTGCACCTAGGAAGCGGTATATGTTGCAAAGACGAAGACACCGGCAAATGCTAGTGGTAATGCTAAAGATACACGATTACTATGTCTAACTCTTTTGGGACTCTTGAGGTGGAAGATGATTGTACCGTGGATGATTCTTCTACTAACAAGGACAAGATCGGAAGTCTTCCGTACTACTAAGGAAGCAGGTATTGATGGATCTCGGGGGGCGGACTCTCGTATTGATATTGGTGAGGCGTCTAACCCTTTTTCTAAAGTGGGAGCTTTATGCCTATGTAACGGGCTGAGATATGGGATTTCACTCATATCCATTGTACTTAAACGTTTATTTGGTTAATATATTTACCAGGGTGCATGATTACTCCCCTTTACCCAAAAAAAAAACAATACTACAAATACTCAAAGAACTGGTATCGTATGATTTAATCTGATTCGGCCATTACGACCATCTAGCTAGAAACGGTCACATTCGTAAAGCTAGGATCTGTTATTCAGCTTATCGAGCTAGTATATGTCTAGCTAGCTTACTAGCAAGCTTTATTCAGAATCGACAGTTATATATGTTAGTCTAATCTTCTATGAACAATCGGTTATGAAATATACTAAGTTTTTATTATGGTCAATCGTTAGTTACAGATTTGTTTTATGGGTATATATAGCCCATGAACCGACACAACAAACAGACACAATGTTTCTAAACTAACATAACCGAATAAACGGTTACTAACTTTGTTCTTGTCATTCTTAGACCCTATACTTTATACATATACATATATTTGACTTTTCGTGTTTGACTTTGACTTTTATGTTTGACCTTCATGGATTAGATAAATTAGTATCCAATAATCCTCCCTAATTTATTAATCCATGTCTTCGGCAAGCTCCATCATCTTTATCTTTGAACTTTGGCTTGTTTCCACTTTCTTTGTCTTGATCTTCAACGCGAACTATGTTTTGAATTTCCTCCTTGATTTGACTTCTTCCTTCCTTGTCTTCAATCTCATCTCGATCATCTTTGTCTCCTTTGTCACTATCTTCCTTCATTTGTATCATTTCATAATCTTGCGTCTCCAATAATCTGTTTCTCGTATCACGATCTTCTGGTTCAACTTTCTTGTTGCATGATTTAATGTCTTTCTCAATCTGGCTTTCCTTTGAAACTCTTGATGGCGTCTTTTGATGCTTCTTGCATTCGCCTTTGTCAACTCTTTCTTCTTCTAGATGTTTCTCATTTGAAACAACTTCATGGTTCTCTTTCTCAAACAATTCTTCATCGTCTTTAACTCTTTCATCTCTTTGCTTGTGCAATCTCTCAACTTCTTGAGGTTCTCTAACTCTATCTGCATTTCTTTCTCAAATGCCATCTCTCTATTTCTTATTTTCTTCTCAAACTCTTGTTTTTCAATCTCTAACTCTTGAAGAATTTCAAACTTCCAAAACTCTAATTTACTCTTCAAATCAATTTCTATCTCTGACCGTATATCTTCTAATATTTCTTTTGGAATTTCATCCTTCTCAATGACAATTCCTTTCCTTCTTGGTTCTTCCTTTAAGGATTCTATCTTCTTTTCATCTTTGCTTGTAACCATCAATAGTGCTGGTTCGTCATCTTCAAACACTAGGTTTGCTTTTTCTTCTCTATGGTTTGGTTTTGGACAATTTGCAGCAAAATGTCCAAACTCATGACAATTATAACACTCTATTTCTCTAAAGTCTCTCCTATGGTAGTTTTGATCTCCATGGTTTCTCTTGTTTCTATCATAACTATCTCCATTCTTACTATCTCTTGTGAATCTTCCTTGGCCTCTTCCTCATGTCTGATTACTACCTCCTCGTCTATCATTTCCATAGTTGCGTTCATAATTTCTGTTATTCCTTTTACGTGTGAATAACAATTTCTCACTATTATATTCCTCACTTCCTTTTCTAAACTTAAGCCTTTCTTCATAAGTCTTAAGTTTCCCAATAATCTCCTCTAATTTTGCTTTCTTAAAATCAACAACCATTTCAATGGTTGCTACATCGGTACAAACTTATCCGCACCGCATTCAAGAATTTTCGTACTTTTGTTTGTTCATCGAACGTCAATCCACATGTAGCAGCCTTTGTAATAATACTCATCAACCTCCCAAAGAAATGAATCTATTGATTCATCTTCTTTCATCACAAGTCTCTCAAATTCGATTTGAGTTGTTGCAGTGTGCTTGTTGTACATCTTACGTTCCAATAAATCTGGACTTTAGAGAGTCCCAAATTTTTTTTTGTTTCACATCCCGCAACTTGCATTTGCAAATCCTCCGTAACCCTTGAAATAGGTATCTTGACGAACTATCCTTTTTACATCAATCTCTTTTGATGTACTTAATCCTTCTACTAAATCCCATACTTCATTTGCGTTAATATCTTCTTCATTCTTAATGCCCATAATGTATAATTTGTGTTGCTTAAACGGGCATTGATATGATGGTAACGATGTGGTGAAAACAACTCTTTTCATTTTATCTCCGTCATATCTTTCGATTTGGTTTTTCTAATACCAATATAATTCTAATAATAGTCGACCTTAAATTCTTCTTTCTAACCACAATAATTAATATGCAACTTCTAAAACCAATATAATCTTAATACTTCTAAACTTTCTGCCTAATAATGGTCGAACTTAAACTTTCTGCCTAATCACAATAATTCTCAAGCAATTCTAAATGTTTTCTAATACGAATTGTAATAGAAAAATCTATTCTACTAATAGAGAAATAAAACTATCACAGGTAAAAAAAAATGGAACCTGTGTATATTTGTCTTGGGCCTTTTCAACTCTTGTGGGCTTTTAAAAGTGGCGTACTCTTTTCTGTACCCAAATAAAAACTGCTTCCTTTTCCAAACCAATAACAGGTTCCAAAAAAGAACGCCTATCTTCTTTCCCAAATAAAATCCGCCTCCTTCCTTCCTTCTTTCTTCTACACGCAATTAGGGCAAAGTCGTCCTTCTTCTGGTTTTGTTCTAATCAAACGGTAATGGTGTTGTTTTCTTTTCCGGCAACCACACGGTGGCGGTTGTTTCTTTCTTCTCCCAAGAAACAATACGGCGCGTCTCTCTTCTTCGCACAACCGGTATGTTGTTTCTCTTCTTTTGATTCGATCTTTACTTGAACAAATCGTGTCTATCACTTGTTTGATTTCGTGAATCAATTTCTTTTTTTTTTTCGTGGAACGATTCCCCAATCGTTGGTTTTCTTCTCTAAAACGATTCCCCGAATCGTTGTCTTTCTTTCTCTCTCGGTTCCCCGAACCTTTTGGCTCGATGCCAACTGTTAGTCTAATCTTCTATGAACAATCGGTTATGAAATATACTAAGTTTTTATTATGATCAATCGTTAGTTACAGATTTGTTTTATGGGTATTTATAGCCCATGAACCGACACAGCAAACAGACACAATGTTTCTAAACTAACATAACCGAATAAACGGTTACTAACTTTGTTCTTGTCATTCTTAGACCCTATACTTTATACATATACATATATTTGACTTTTCGTGTTTGACTTTGACTTTCATGTTTGACCTTCATGGATTAGATAAATTAGTATCCAATAATATCTTCTTCATGTGAAGACCTGATGCATGGACGGGCTTTTAGCATAGCTCATTACATTTATTTTGCTACATGTGTATAAGTTTTTTTAATAATTTGTCTCCGTTAAATTATGGGGCTTTGTCTATATAATTTTTTAGGCATAAAATCTAAACCTTGTAAATTAAGTTATGTATAAAGAGAAAGTTTCCTATTAATTTTTTTTTTGTAAATCACCTCTTATAAATACATTAACGCCATTTTAACTTAACCTTGAATTTGCATCCATGGATAACCCTAATTCTACTGATGATGCTGTGAGCCATGAAGATACATGTAATTTTTTTATTTTTTATAGTTAGTTTTTTGAAGCAAAGTTAGTTAAATATCATCAACTTTAATTGTTTATCCTTAATTTTTGCAGTCGAGGAAATGATGATTTCATCATCAAAAAACAGTCCCATGAAACCTTTATCCATTGAAGATTCATTCAATCCTCATGGTCTTAAGGTTCTTGTTGTGGATAATGATCCCAACTCACTCTTACAACTTACCGAGATGCTTACATCTTGCCAGTATCAAGGTTACTAATATTTATTATCAGCATTGATTTGTACAACGCCTAAATTGACGCATATAACACTTAACTACATGATAAGCTTAGTGCCTATGGTTATAAAAACCCTTGTTACCAATTATGACGGCCGGTTTCTTCTTGTTGTTATTGGTGCTTGCAGTTACAACATGTTCATTGCCAACAGAAGCTTTGCAGTTGATCAAAGATGACAATTTTGATATGGTGATAACCGAAGTACACTTCTCACCAGATATTAACGGTATTGAGTTGCTTGAGATCATTGTTCTCGAGACCGAATTACCCGTTGTTAGTAAGTTTTTTTTTTTCTTTATTTATTATTATTATTATTATTATTATTATTATTATTATTTTATTTTATTTTTCTTTTTGTGGATTATCTTTGAAAATAATAAGATATCTTTGCTAATATTCTTAGAACTTAATATGAAAACAGATTTACAATAACAACATGCATAGATTAATTGTTGTTTAGCAGCTATCTTTTGGTATCGTTTTGAAGCAACGTTTACTAAGTATTTTGCATACAATAACGCTACTTCTTACAAGAAGTAGCGTTTGCACTTAGTACTATGTTTTTAATAAAACAAACAACTGCTTCCTTACTATTGTTTCTTGACACTTCCTGACTATTGTTTCTTGACACTACGCTACCATTAGTTTTGCCAAACATGCCCTTAATTTTGAAACTCGAGTTTAACAACTGTATAACTATGGTAAAAGAATGAACAAAGATCAATTTCATCATATTTTACTCTACTAAATAGCCGTTAACACAATAGAAAGTATTTCATAATTTTCATCCATAAGCAATTCATTTAATTAATGAAATTGATCATGCATACAATCTTTGATTGTTAGTTGTATCAACATGATGACGACGTCGATACAATTACGGAGTGTATAATGAAGGTGCATGTCTTTGCATAACTAAACCAAAGGAAGATGAAGGTTATCCGACTCCTATGGCGACATGTTGCTCGCGGGTGCTCAATCATAAACTGATGAAACCGAGAGATAAGCTGGAAAATGAACTTAGTTCATGTACTTCGATCGAAGATAAAGAGTTTAGTGAAAGCTCCGGCTCGGATGATGACCAAACCAAGGACCAAGCTAAAAAACATTGAATGGTTTGGACAGATGAGCTTCATAGTCAATTTGTCGATGTTGTGAAATATCTCAGAATCCAAAGTATGAACTATTTCAATCCATATTTTGACCCCTTTTCGATGCAAACAATCTCCAAAATGGCTAAATGATTCTTATATCATTTTGTTAGTTACTTTTGTAATGATTTTTTGTACTTACTAAAAATGAATTAGAAGGTGTTTGTAGATCGACCCTGTTGGACGTATTAATGTCTATTATGCCAAAGAAAACAAATGGGTCAAAATAGGCATGTAGATAGATTTTCGGTTTGGGCCACAGGCCAACAAACCCATTAGGATAGAAACGGTTATTTAGTTATAGATAGGTTACAACGCTAGGTTTTATAACGCTTCGTGAATCGTTGTGTCTTTGAGAAGCAACGTTTCGCCTTGTATAAATAGCATAGAATCTGTAAATCAATAAAACCCAATTCAATTTATATATCAGTTATCAAAGGGGTTGGCCCATTCTTTGTTTCTATTATCGGTTCTTGTTTGATGAACACATGATGTTGTTTTGATCATATTCGATCCTGGAGAAAGAGATGCAAGGCCTGTCAACAGTGGTATCAGAGCTTCAAGGGATCAAACAACATTCAAATCATGTTTAACAATCATCACTCAGGATTAAACCTGCGTTTTTTTCATAAAAGAAAACACAACAGATATGGTGAAGGAAGATGCCATTTGAAGAGAAAGAAAGAAGGGAAAACGGTTACCACCAACCGGGGTTAACCAAGAACAGAAAGGAAAGATTAGAAAATGGTTACATCTGCCATTAAACCGGCGGTTAACCAACAAGGAATATAGCAAGACCGAACCCTTTGTGGTTCATAGCAAGACCGAACCCTTTGTGGTTCATAGCAAGACCGAACCCTTTGTGGTTCATAGCAATATTATTCCGAATCCTCGTGATTCATAGCAAGATTAACTGAACCCTTGTGGTTCATAGCAAGAGAAAACCTAGTGTTTTCAAGTAAGAAGAAACCTTAGAGTTTCAAGCAAGATAGCAAGAAGAAACCTTAGAGTTTCAAGCAAGAATTTTGATCTTTTGATCACAAAAGCAAGAAATTTTGATCTTTTCGATCAAACACAAAAAGCAAGAAAATCATAAACATCTCGGTTCTGATTATAACACAAGCAAGAAAGCAAGCAAGAAAAGAAAGCAAGCAAGAAACAAGAAAAGTATGTAGAAGATGAAAGACTGCAAATTGAAGACTTTGGCATATCGACATTAGGGGGAACTGTTGGACGTAATAATGTCTATTATGCCAAAGAAAACAAATGGGTCAAAATAGGCCTGTAGATAGATTTTCGGTTTGGGCCACAGGCCAACAAACCCATTAGGATAGAAACGGTTATTTAGTTATAGATAGGTTACAACGTTTAGGTTTTATAACGTTTCTGTGAATCGTTGTGTCTTTGAGAAGCAACGTTTCATCTTGTATAAATAGCATAGAATCTGTAAATCAATAAAACCCAATTCAATTTATATATCAGTTATCAAAGGGGTTCGCCCATTCTTTGTTTCTATTAACGGTTCTTGTTTGATGAACACATGATGTTGTTTTGATCATATTCGATCCTGGAGAAAGAGATGCAAGGCCTGTCAACACACCCAAGTACGATTGGTTTTTACAACCAACTTAATTGGACATCGCTGAAACGTTTTATTGCAGACGCGGTCCCGAAAAAGGTGTTGGAGCTAATGAGTGTTCCTGGTCTCAAAAGGGGAAACGTTGCAAGCCATCTACAGGTTCGAAACTCACTCCATATTAATACATGTTTATTTGTTGAACTTTAATAGAAGTTGAGAATTAACAATTTGTATCTTAATGTTTCAGAAATACAGGAAAGATCTCCAAATGCTATCAACAAATATTCCACAACTTTCTACGAAGCAAAGTTCTCTTTAAACTAATGCTTATAGTCTGGTGTACAAATACAACGACTCGTTTATAAGCACTCAACCGATCACTGAAGTGCAACAAGAGCAAGATTCTAGTATCCAGGTTCCAAGTGGTGCTAACAATCAGCTGATGGAAAACAACGACTTGTTTATAAGAAACTCACCGATCACTGAATTGCAACAACATTTTACGATGCCAGATTCTAGCACCCAGCTGGTTCCAAGTGGCGCTTACCATCCAGTGATAGAAAAAGACTGGTTTAGAGGAAGTCTATTGGAAATTATAAGTCCAAATGCTCTATTCCTAAGAACACTAAGACATTTTATTCTATGTATTATATGTATGTATATATCGGACATAAGTTTCAACCAATAAGGTTGAACATGTAGGATTGCCAACTGTCATATTTGATGTTATAGGGAGTTATAGTTGTTAGGATTCGTATGGCGCTTATGTCATGAAAGGGTGTGATCTTATTGGTCCAAATGTGAACCATCACATCTCTTGGACATGCCTGCTCATGCCTTATATATAGCTTGTATTATCGACATATTAATCAATCAATAAAACAGCTTATTTCTTGTTTCTTTCCCTCCAAAACATTTTGTGTACAATTCACTATCTTAGTGCATAATTCTGTCCCATTTTCTATCACTTCAAAACATGTCCCATTCTAATCACCACACTGCAAACAAATGGACAAATCCTATGAGGAAGTCTGTTGTCACATCCAACATTTGGCATCAGAGCCCAAGTCCTGGGAAATTCAGTAACAACAGATCTCATCAGGAACTCATAACAAGACAGATTAAAAGAAGAAATGAAGCATCAATTGGCAATTATATCAAACAATTGTCAAAAGACTGCAAAGACATGCTTAAAAAGAAATTGGAGGAGATCCATGTGTATAACAACAGGTTAACACAGAAGAAGGAGATGTTTGAAACACACAAGGAGTACATCTGTTTCAAGTGCAGGCTAAAAGGACACATAGCAAGAAATTGTCCAAAAGGAGATGGCCTCACAGAAAATAAAAGCCAAGGAATCATCACCAACTCTCCACAAATTCAGATAACTTACCTTGAGTTCATACATTTATCCACAAACTTCATGGTGGAGGGGACTGATGAACAAGGATGGAACCAAATCTGGTATGTGAGCAACAAATTGAACAAACATGTCTGCTCTAATATGAACTTATGCTCTAAATTAAAGGAGAAATTCTCAGTTGAGAAAATTGAAGACCAAAAGAAGTTCATGTTTGTGCATGGCATAGGAGAGATACAAATCAAGTTTGGGTCAGAAATCTACATCATCCATGGTGTCTACTACACCCCTGATGTATCCCTGAACATTCTCTCCACAAGACAGTTGGAGGCTCAAGGCCTGGAACTTACTTTCACTAGAAACAAGTGCAAGCCCATTCCAATGTTCCTTAAACCATCTGGTTGTTCTTTTGACTGCAACAAGATGATTCATAGGCAGAATCAATACATGGAAAGTTTTTATAAATTGCTTGATGAAGATTTTCAAGACAAGGAAAAGAAGATGCACCAACAATCTGCAGTACCCCTCTCACACAAATGCAATATCTGTGGAGAAAAGGGACACATGGACTACATGTGCCCATCAAAGCCAACTCCTACAGACAAATCACATGACAGTGATTATGTTATTGTAAAATGTGTACATATTCCAACTCCTATAAACTCTTTCTATGATTATATTTCATTCTTAGATCTAATTAAAGATGATAAGATAGTTAGTCAAGAATGGAATATATTCAGAAAAAGGTTCATGAAAGTTTACAAATGGTTTTTCACTGTCCATCTTAAAAAAGAAGTACCAAGACCCTTACCACCCTCAATAGATGGGAAGGAGATTCATTTAATCGATCTCTACAAACTGGTTGAAACATTTGGGGGATACCTCAGTGTTGAATTCTCAAATGACTTTCCCTATATTGCTGAAATCTTTGGCTTATCAAGGAAAAATGGTCTTGAGATAAAAAAATTGTTACAATCATTACTTGAGTGTTTTTAATTGTTATTATAACACAACAAGGTTGTCACATTATGAAGCAGATGAATCTGTCTTCAAAGGCAAAGAAAAATGCCATGATGGTCGCGAAGATCTTGTGAAACAACCCACTGCATTGGACACTCAATGGGACAAAAATATTGAACATTTTAGGATAAAACTTGAAGATCTCAAAGACAAGAGCCAACCATAACATCTCAGCAGTTATCATATGGGACAAGCAAGCAAAGAGGAAGGGAAGATGGAAGACAAAGAGGATTTCACTATCATCTAAACCACATCAGAAACAAAGACCGCAAGCATTTGAACTTAGGGGAGTGTATTGGAAATTATAAGTACAAATGCTCTATTCGTAAGTACACTAAGACATTTTATTCTATGTATTATATGTATGTATATATCAGGCATAAGTTTCAACCAATAAGGTTGAACATGTAGGATTGCCAACCTGTCATATTTGACAGTTATAGGCAGTTATAGTTGTTAGGATTTTGTATGGCAGTTATGTCATGAAAGGGTGTGATCTTATTGGTCCAAATGTGAACCGTCACATCTCTTGGACATGCCTGTTCATGCCTTATATATAGCTTGTATTATCAGACATATTAATCAATCAATAAAACAGTTATTTCTTGTTTCTTTCTCTCCAAAACATTTCGTGTACAATTCACTATCTTACTGCATAATTCTGTCCCATTTTCTATCACTTCAAAACATGTCCCATTCTAATCACCACACTGCAAACAAATGGACAAATCCTATGAGGAAGTCTGTTGTCACATCCAACATTCCGCCGATCACTAATGATGTACTGCAAATATTACAACAATTTGAATTCGACAACCCACTTTCCCCTTTCCATGACCCAGATTACTGTTTAGGTTAGCTTGTTTAATGCAATGGATTTTTTTCTATCTTGGTTCTAGTTTATGAAGCTATTGATACAATTTGTTATGTGAGAAATGCAACTTTAGCTTATGGCTAGTTTAATTATCGTAAGGCCGGATGTTGACATGTTAGTTGTATAGCCGGGCCTAGGATTCACATGGTAATGTTACTATTAGTAACTTACTACTGTCTCTAACTCTTGGACATGTGTGGAGTTCTGAGTGGTTTTATCGTCTAACTGTGCTACATGTCGTCATTAAAGGAAATCTGCTCCTAAATGTGAATGAACTTAATTTATATGTATGTTTACCGTCAAGGTGTGCAAATGGGTCCTCGTATGTTGCCAAGCCTGGTCGAATGCCGAAGGCTCACTCTGGCTTGGTTGTCACACCATGGATTCAAAACACGCTGAAAACGTGGTCCCAGTAAAAATATGGAGGTTTACCAGCTATACAGAAATGAGCGTGTTGACAACTATAGTACGTTGGCTATGTTGTGAAATTCAATTACGGATTTGAAGCTTTTAAGCATATAGCTCGATCGTGTAATAAGGGGTTTTGGTTCATGCCTATTCTTAAATCAGCGTGATCCATATCGACCCTGATAAGATTTTAATGCAACCTGTTTTAACATTTTTAAAATACTAATTGAAACTTGGTAGCGTGACTCAATGAAACAACAGCAGAAATGTTGCATGATCTTATTGGACATTTTAATCACAAAATATAGGTGAAATGGGGCTGTACTTATTAAAGTAGAACCCGTGAGATTTTGAGAGAAGAAATAAAGCCAATGATCCATATTCTAACTTCAATCCTAATAGTTGATTCATTTTTAGGTATACCCAACACAACACACAAACCTTAAACCTTATTTTATGGGATAAGCTGATAAGCTTTTTTGTTTGGGGCTTGCAAGCTTATTAGCTTGACTTTATCGACTATTTACTTCCATAAATGCCAAGGTGATAAGCTTCTCCGCCCGTTCAAGGGAGCTTATTGGCTATTCCTATTTTCAATAAGTCTATAAGCTAATTCATTCACCGCAAAACAGAAATGATGGAAATGAAACTATGCAGATGTATAAACCCGGGCCTTATTTAAATGTCACCAACACAGCAACTTTGGTGTCTTAGTACCAAATTTGTGTCTGAAGTTGACGAAAGAGATAAGTCTCAACCATGTCATTTCTCTCGCTATAGGACATAGTTTATTTGCTATATTAACTTAGCGAGTCTGTATGGCTGGGATTACATGTTGTTATAGACTAAAATTTCATCTTGATAGTTTATGTCTTGTATATTTTATGTCATCTATAAAGCAAATAGGCTCATGCTTGTGCCAACTTTGTGTCAGAACATATACTTTTGCACCTCTGAAATAACCTCTTTCATTCGTATGCTTGCACCTTAATTTGACATATACTTGTAATGAAATTACTGGAACGTTCATTTGTATGTCGCACTTAACTTATACTTCCACACACTCAAGTCACGGCGGTAGCGTTCTTTTCAAGACCGTTTGAAGAAGAGAGGTAGACAAAGTACCATATTCCTTGACTAAGGAATAGATCTTTTTTTTTCTCCATTCAGGGTCAGTGCCATTGGTGTTAGTGTTTGTGCCTTCGAGATGGTTAATTAGAAGACCAAAACTATCACAGTGAGACACTAAAAGCTCGTCTCATGCGCCGCAATTCAGTTGGTCGAGATCGAGAATAAGAGGCACGTGTGCTTTGATACTGGTTACACAAAAGGAAGTGACGATTTGAGGAGTAGTTTGTTAGGAAATTAAAACTGATACCATATTAAGAAGCGTATCTTTACTATGCAAGACAATATATACAAAATACAACCATGTACCAACTACCAAGCATCTTTACATCACATGTACCCTACACGACTTGGACTAATGGGCCCAGAACAATGTTACATAATTAACATGGCTGTCTTTAAAGGGTGTCTTAGGTGAAGCGATCATTCGCGCTCAAAATTTGTCCGTTAATAATTATATGCAAGTGTACACATATTGTTCACGAAAAAAAAGTATTTAGATGAGAAAATATCTTAAATGTGTAATATGGTATAACGTTTAAATAACTAATTGCATTATATCTTATAAACGGTGACACTTTATATATAACTTTCTTATCTAAATGTCTCATTATTTAATTTCGTCCAGAGCCTTCAAAAATTTCATAAATTCATGGGACAACCTTGTTAATTAAATATCAATGCACTATAACTAATACAGTATGTACATAAGTCTTCCAATAAATAATAGAATATAATGCATCTAAACGAATAAAGACGCATGTCATTTAAATCAATGCATATATATCCAATGTATGGTTAGGGTGTGTTTGGTAGCATTTAGCATATATATCCAATGTATGCATATATAAATGGAGCAATTAACATTTAGCATTTAGCGTTTTTGATAAAAGCTTGTTTGGAATGATTAGCAGTTAGCATTTATAAGCAAAAAAACGCTAAACGCTAAATGCTCTTTGGATAAGCATTTAGCATTTAGCATTATACTATTTTACATAATAAAATTATGGCTACAGCTATTCTACCAAACACTTTTATAAATTAAATTGCTATTGCTTACTGCTAACTGCTAACTGCTACTACTAGTTTCACTAAACACACCCAAAGATTTCCAGCACACTAGCTGCAATCTTTCTAAAGCAAGAAGGAAAGTCATCATTCTTATTTTAACATTTCTTCTCAATTGATTCGAACTTTATTATTTTATGAATAATCATGAATTAGCTAAAACAAATACCTAGTTTTAGAGTCACATGTCTATTATGACATGGGTTTTCTTTTTCTTCATAAAAGGGTAACGAGCTTTAGGCTAGTTCCCGCACTACTACAAAAAAAATCTTTTAGACCGGTTTCCTAACCGGTCTAAATGAGGGGAGGTCTAAAAGTTGTTTATCACAAAGACCGGTTGAAGCACCGGTCTAAAAGAAAGATTATTTAGACCGTTTTTTTATCATTATAACCGGTCTTAAAGAGTTTTTTCAAAAAAATATAAAAATGAGCTGTTTGGGATTGTTCTATTATACTGCTTAAAGAAAGTGTATGTGGATTTCCAATTGAAATTGATGTTTTTTTACCGGCCGGTTAAAACAACACACTATCAAAATTATCAAAAATAGTACTCATCTTTCAAATTTCATAAAATAATGATAATTGTTTTTAAAAGTTGATATGTTGACATTGACCATCTCACATTAATTATCATTTTTGAAAGAAAAAAAAAATAATAGTTGAATACCATTTTTGGTAATTTAATAGTGCTCTATATAATTGGCCTAAAATTTGTTATCTTTTTATACAAAAAAATCTAGTGAGATATTGTATAAAAATCTAAAATATGATAGAAACGTTCTCAAAAGTTCTAAATATTATGTGTAATGCTCTAGAGTATTTCAAAGAGATATTTTACTATATAATTAGGATCTTTATAGGGATTATTTGTATCACATCAAAGTTAAGTATTAACACTACAACTTTTCTTTCTCCTCTTATGTTATCTCATTTTTACCCTCTACATTTCTCTTCTTTCCATTTTACACATGGCAACATAGTGCTACTAAAATGTATAAAGTCTTTGTATTATTGTATTATACATTAATACAATTTATCTATTATACGTTAAGTATATGGCACCCATTTAGGCAAAAAAAAAAAAAATGAAAAAAAAGTTCCAAAACAGTTTCTCAAACTGTGCGGCAAGCTACGAAATTGCCATATACTTTTTAGATATTTACAATTTTTTAATATAACTAACTTTATCTATCAAATACCCTGAGCATCCATCATATCTTTAACAGTGACTGTTAAATTGATATGTCTGTGTTTGGTTAACAAGCCAGGAGCATAAGATCCATACGGCTCAATCGAAGTACCATTTACAAAATCTAAGAACCCTTCGGTGCAAACCCTAAATGAATCATAACTTCTACCCCTAGATTTTATGTCATAGTCGATCAACTTAATCCGCCCATGCACATCATCTATTGCCATGTAAACAGGTCTTAAACATGTAAATTGTTACAACACAAAAATAATGTAACTTAGAACATTACTAATATATAACGTACAAATACCTCAAATAAAGTATTATTCGAGGTCTTTGACTAGCTTGTGTTTGTTCATCTATCAGAATTGGAGGCCGGTGAATAAAAGAGTCGTTGAGTCTTCCAAATGCTAATGAACACCTCTATTTGGTACCACAACAAAGACCTTATAGCCAAGCTCTCCTAAAACCTGAGTAGCTCTTGCAAACTGCTCATTACCTGTAATGAGTACTATACTACTTGGCACGAATTGTTCAATTGCAAATTTTAGTAGATCAACTAGCATACAACTCTCTAAAGTTTATTGTTTTGCATCTAATGTCTTGGTGTATTTGGCACCCATTGTTGTGCGACGCACTTCAATATCTGGTAACATTGTAGAGTCTCCTCCATATACATGTACGTTGATTGTTTTGAGATTGTTAGGACTCATATCAAACTGTTTTCCCACTACATCTCTAATGTAAATGAGAGCTATTATTTGTAAAGATATATGAATTTTGCACGAGTTTGCATCCCAGAAAACACCAACTACAACACTCATGTCTTTAACTTGAGTTGATGAAGGGTCAGTTGCAACACTCATGTCTCCATTATGAGTTGATGAAGGGTCTAAGGGTTTCAGTTGCACTTGCACCCCTGAAGTAGAAGATGGGTTCTTTGAATCCATTTTAGAAAAAAAATCTTGTTCCAGAAAACAAGCTCGTCAACCCAATTGTATAATAAGTAGAAGATTTCAACGTATTTGCGGTTCTGTTTTCTGGAAAAGCTAGGATTGTAGTGTGATCTAAACTAGTTAATGTTCTAAGTGCCTTGTAAAAATCGCCATCCCCACTAATTAACATCACGTATGATGGGGGAGGGTGTTTCCTTGTGTATTTAAACATCTCAATCATCAAGGCATAATCTGCTGAATTTGAAGTGCCGCTTGGGACGTCCTTTAAATCAACTCCTGCTTCAATTCTTGGATTACACTAAAGAATCGTTAGAAATAACAACTTGGGTGATCAAGAAAAAGAATGATAATCGAAAGCTTAGTTGTTATTAATGAAGAAATGTAATTGAAAGATTTGTGAGTTTGTTACAAGAGTTGAGAGTGAGATTCAATGTCAAAAGCTAATTAATAAAGAAACACAACAACTTTTTAAAAGTGATATGATTTATTTAAGGAATAAATTGATCCATCCATAGCATGTTAAATTGATATTACACTTATACCCTTGTCATTTACTTACCCTTATTTTACACTTTGAATTTTATATTTTGTCATGATAAACAGCGACCATTATCTCTTCTAGCATTGCGTTCAGAACTATAAACTACTAATTATTATATCGGCACATGGATTTATTGCTATTTACCTTTACCTTTATGATTTTGATAAGTAAAACCACAGTCAATAATTATATTTATAGATATTAGTGAACGCATAAACATAGTATCATTTGTTGTGAACAATAAGAACAACATTTGATGTACAACCCCGATAACAGATAATCGCATAATATAACATTCTATGTCAATTTGAATTTTGGTTACTCAACTTTAATTTTGGGTAAATTACAAAAAAAGTTTGTGTGATTTCTCTTTTTTGCAGCATAAGCCACTCCCAAACTTTAGTTACAAAAAATGTCATTACTTTTCACACTTTTGCACAAATTATGTCCTTTTGACTAAAGATCGTTACAAAATCCTGTTAGCTATTGTTTCACGTGAGGGTAATTTAGTCATTTTACTTTTTTCCAGTGTTAACCACTGTTTCGCGCTACTCCCGATAAACCTTTATTTTTCATGGACATAATTTGCAACAACGATTTTTCCTTTATATAAGTTACCAAACCTTTTTTCCTCACTCATTTACCCACCTCTACTGATCAAAAGTTGCACACACTTAAGAGCCTAATTTCGGCAAGAACAAACTTTGAAAGATGGGTATATGTGGATGTGGTAAAGTGACCAAAATCAAAACGTCATGGACTGGCCGAAATCCAGGAAGAAGGTTCTGGTGCTACCCGACTCTAATAAGACTCATTATACATAATTCCATTGTGTTATTTACACTAAATGTGACTCAGTGTGTGTTGTCTGTATGTACTAGGGTTTTAAATGTTGTTTCATCGGGTGGGAGGATCCACTGATGTGCCAAAGATATCTAAATGTAATTCCTGGCCTTTTAAGGGCTAGAATGAGCTCGAATATGACATGGAGGAGTATGTTATAATGTTGTGGGAGCTAGAGCGATTGGTCAATAAGCTCAAGAAGTACTTGTTCATCGTTTGTGTTATAATCTTTGTCGCGTATAAGTATTTCTAATATGGTTAGGAGATGTGGGTCTTGTTGGTTGTGTTTGTGGTAGTTCAGGTTGTTTGTATTTTGGGTATGTTTATTTGGGATGTAGTTAATCCCTGATTTGGAACGACCTTTTGAATGTTAATGATATTATTAATGCTTTTGTAGTATTTGTTCATTTAGTTGTTATATTGGTCAAATGACAATGTCTATATAATGGGTTAATTTGAGATCATTTGTTGGTGTTTAATGTATTTTGAGCTCAGTTGACTAAGATAGTCAAAGGAAAAACTTTGGCTATTTTGTTTCACTAGTTGGTATATAATGGAATTTTGAGCTCAATTGACTTAAAAAGTCGAAGAAAAGCCTTTGACTGCTATGTATGGTGGCTAAGATTATTTACCCAAATAGTGATTAAATTGTGTTAAGTGTCACCAATTTTGACTTATGTAAGCCAACATAACATGTTTTTAAGTATGCATAGAATTAGAAGGCATAAACATGCCAAAATTACCCCAATCATGCATCCAAATAAACTTTTTGACTGTGAAACCATGACCATTGTCTTAAAGACATAACACCATTATAAACATATTAATTGTGTTAAACAAAACTCACAAACAATAACTTAAAATAATTGTTTATCTCAGTGACACATAAAGCCATTCGAACTACAACTTCTTTGGCAGCCCTTTTGTCACTCTTTTTCTTCTGACTACCAACCTCTTGGGTTGATTGTGACCTTCTTGGCTGAGTTGAGCCTGAAAAAACTTGACTTGGTTCAACATCTGCAACACCCTCATTTCTTGCCTTCTTGTTACCTTTCTCATTTGTACGCTTCTTTCTTGGACCTCAATATGCTCTTTGTTGTGAACTTGTGACCCTTTGTATAACATTTATTACAAGTGGCAGTCTTTAACTTTCTTGAAAGCTTCCCATTCTTGACCATTGTTTTTGATGTATTTTCAGCCTTCTCCTATTTGTTCACTCTACTCTTCTTCCTATCCATTCCTGCATGTAAAAAAAAATTAAAAAAGGCCTACTTTCATTCTATCCTCATTTGTATCACAACGGAAAAAACGTGTACCCACCATCAATAATCATAAAAAAACTGGGCGGTTTCGCACGGATATAATACTAAAACTGGGTGTAGTGGTGATTAACATCACCACCGTCAACTCAACGACACATCATCTTTTCACTTCAACACCAACAAGGTGTAATAAGACCACAACTAAACATTGCCACTTATACACAACTAAACCTAAAAAAAACCAACATCATACACACAACCAACACCACAAGTCAATGGATCAATCATCAAACAAATGACTTATGCTCAAAACTGATCCATGACACGTTTGTGAATGAGATTTATTATACGGAGTTACAACCAACTTCACCACCACCACCTCATTGTCAGGTCAATTTTTCTCTTTACATAACCAAGTTCACTACCAACTTAGTTTAATAAGACAACCAACTTCACCATCAACTTTTATTTTATTTTTTTAATTTTATCGTAAAAAAACTGGGCGGCTTCACACGAAAATAATACTAAGACCGGTGTGTTTTCATAAGACTCCTTATACAAAATTCATTGTGTTATTTTTCATAAGACTCCTTATACAGAATTCCATTGTGTTATTTACACTAAATGTAACTCAGTGTGTGTTTTCTGTATGATCTAGGGTTCTAAATGTGGTTTCGTCGGGTGGGTGGATGAGCGGATCCCCCGATGTGCCAAAGATATCTGGATGTAATTCCTGGCCTTTTAAGGGTTACGAATAAGCTCAAAGATGACCTAGAGGAGTATGTTATGATGTTAAGGGAACAAGAGCGATTGGCAAATAAGCTTAAGAAGTACTTGTTCATCGCTTGTGTTATGATCTTTGTCGTGTATAAGTATTTATAATATGGTTAGGAGATGTGGGTCTTGTTTGTTGTGTTTGTGGTAGTTTAGGTTGTTTGTATTTTGGTTATATTTATTTGGGATGTAGTTAATCCGTGTTTTGGAATGAGCTTTTGAATGTTAATGATATTATTAATGCTTTTGTAGTATTTGTTCATTTAGTTGTTATATTGTTCAAATGACAATATTTATATAATGGGTTAATTTGATATCAATTGTTGGTATTTAATGTATTTTGAGCTCAGTTGACTAAGATAGTCAAAGGAAAACTTTAGCTATTATGTTTGACTAGTTGATATATAACGGGTAATTTTGAGCTCATCTGAGTTAAAAAGTCAAAGAAAAGCCTTTGACTGCTATGTAAGGTGGCTAAGATTATTTACCTAAATACTGATTAAATTGTGTTAAGTGTCACCAATTTTAACTTATGTAAGTCAACATAACATATTTTAAGTTTGGATAGAATTAGAATCCATAAACATGCCAAAATTACCCCAATAATGCATCAAAATAAACTTTTTGATTGTGACGCCATGACCATTGTCTTATAAACATAACACCATTACAAACATATTAATTGTTTTAAACAACAACTCACAAACAATAACATAAAATAATTATTTATGTCAGTGACACATAAAGCCATTCAAACTGTAGCTTATTTGGCAGCCCTTCTGGCACTTTTTTTCTTCTGACTACCAACCTCTTGGGTTGATTGTGACTCCCTTGGCTGAGTTGATCCTAAAACAACTTGGCATGGTTCACATCTGCACACACCCTCAGTTCTTGCCTTCTTATTACCTTTCCCATTTTGCATGCTTATGTCTTGGACATGTACATGCTCTTTTGTTATGACACTTTGTATCACATTTAATACAAGTTTAAGTCTTCTACTTTCTTAAAAGCTTCCAATTCTTGACCATTGTCTTCAAGGTATTTTCAACCTCTCTTATTTGTTCACTCTCATCATCTTCTTATCCATTCCTAAATGTAATTGAAAAAAAAAAAAAAAAAAAAACTACTTTTAATTTATACCCATTTGTATCACAACAGGAGAAACGTATCCACCATCAAATAATCGTCAAAAAAAACTGGGTAGCATCACACGGATATAATACTAAGACTCGGTATAGACATCACCACCGTCAACTCAATGACATGTCATATTTTCACTTCACCACCAACAAAGTGGAATAAGACCACCAACTAAACATTGCCATTTATACACAACCATACCTCAAAAAAAATAATAAATAAATAAAAATAATCACACACACAACCAACACCACAAGTCAATGGATCAATCATCAAACAAATGACTTATGCTCAAAAACTGATCCATGAACACGTTTAATCCATGACACGTTTGTGAATGGGATGTGTTATACAGAGCGCACGTCCTTTTTGCAGGCTAGTGGTAATAAGCAATATTCACAACCAACTTCACCACCGCCATCTCATTGTCAGGCCACTTTCTCTCTTTACATAACCAACTTAGTTTAATAAGCCAACTAACTTCACTGTCAATTTTTTTTTATTTATTTTTTTTTTATTTTATTTTTTTTTTTCATTAAACACTGTAATTAAGTTTTTTTAATAATTAAAACACATTACATTAGTACTTCAAATAAAATCAAAAAGTTACCATAAAATTTCAAATAAAATAAAAAATACAAATTATTGTGCATTCTTATGCTCCCACGACTCGGTCTAAAACATGACCGATTTCCTTTTTCTTTGCTCCATAACGCGTGCTATATAGATGTGTGTAACAACACAGACGCATGATAATAGGCTCAAAGACGTGTCTTCGATACCTTGTTACCACTAGTGTTACCCATAAGTAGCATTTCTATAAAACAAATATATTCACTAAATAAAAAATAACAAAAAATGTTTAACTTGGTGTTTGTTTCGGCTTATAGCTTATTTGGTTTCGGGCTTATGTTTCATAAGCTTATTTTTTGGCTTATTTTGAAACTTTCTAACTATCATGTCATAATAATAAGCTTATTTAAGCAAGAAAGTTGTAAAACAAGCCACAAAAAATAAACTTATGAAACATAAGCCCAAAACTAAATAAGCCATAAGCCGGCTATATAAGCCGAAAAAACACCCGTAAATAAAAAAGATAGTTAATTTCATTTGGTCCCTGTGGTATGGTCAAATTGCAAGTTTGGTCCATAAAACTTTAAAAGTGCACTGAACGTCTTTATTTTAAGGTTTTCGTTATATTTTTTGTCCTTATGGTATGGCCAAATTGCATATTTGGTCCTTATGGTATGACAAAATTGTAAATTTAGTCTCTAAAACTTTGACGTCATATGCGTCCAGTGGACCAAACATGCAACGAAAACTTCAAAATGAGAAAGTTCGGTGCACTTTTAAATGCAAGTGACAGTCTTTCAATTTCTTGAAAGCTTCCCATTCTTGACCATTGTCTTCGATGCATTTTCAGCCTTCTCCTTTTTGTTCACTCTCCTCTTCTTCATATCCATTCCTACATGTGACTACCAACCCAAAAAAAAAAAAAAAAAAAAAAACTACTTTCAATCTATCCTCATTTATCACAACGGAGAAACGTGTACCCACCATCAATAATCGTAAAAAAATTAGCGCGGCTTCACACGAATATAATACTAAGACTTGGTCTAGCGGTGATTAACATCACCACTGTCAACTCAACGACATGTCATCTTTTCAATTCACCACTAACAAGGTGTAATAAGACTACCAACTAAACATTGCCACTTATACACAACTACACCTCCACAAAAAAAAGTCAATGGATCAATCATCAAACAAATTACTTATGCTCAAAACTGATCCATAACACGTTTGTGAATGGGATGTGTTATACGGAGCACACGTCCTTTTTACTGTTTCTTTAAACCAAACAATTATCGACTAGCTGCTAGTCCCTCCATTTTAATATTGTTTATATTTCTATTTCGGATTTTTCTAAATTAATTATTCACTACTAAAAGTAAATAAGAAAATTTGATCGACATTACTGTATTAACCTTATTTGAAACGGTTATTACAAACTTTCAATAAAATAGTAATGAATCAGTTAAGAACACAACTATCATTTTATCAAAATAAAAGAAATAAAACAATAATTATATATATATTTTTTAAAACTGTATGTTTTTTTTCGATGAACAATTATTTTGAGAAGATTTACAAATTTTATAAAAAGTAGTCACACACGCTTAACACAAAGGGGTGTGCACGGTTCAAAAACCGGACCGAGACCCGATTTCGGCAAAAATCTTAGACCGAGACCGGACCGAATGTGGTCGGTCTAGTCTCGGTCCGGGTCGGTCCGATCCAACAAGGCCAAATTCTTCGGTTTTAGTCCGAACCGAGGACCGAATTAGCCCAAAAGCCGAGACTGCGAACCGGACCGAATATGGTCGGTCCGGTCCGGGTTATCAACACACACGCATTCCTCGTGGCCTTCTATATAACAAACATTTCTTCTTCACCCCCAAACCAAATCTCCCCGCCAATTTCCTTCCCAAACCCTAACCCCCAAAAAATGCCGATGAACCTAACGACCAACGGCATCCCGAAAATAATGCAAGGCGACACAAACTTAAAACCGTTACTACAAGTACTCGACGTCAACGTAATCAGCACAGCAAAGGAGCGTTACCGTATGATTGTATCCGATTCCGTTAATGCTCAACAAGCGATCATCGCGACTCAGTGTAATCATTTGGCGAAAAACGGTGTCGTTCGGAAAGGATCCGTTGTTCAGCTTAATGTGTAGTGTTGCACAAGGCCGACCGTATATCTCATCTCTTCTTCTTCATTTCGTTTTCAGTTACTTTTTATTTACTGTTTTATATGTTTTTATAACTGTTTTTGTACGAATTTGTAAGAGATTTTTGTAACTGGACTAGGCTAGCATGTGATCATAACCAGTTATCAGTTATTGCTATTCGTTTGCTCGCTGCTGGTTTTGTTGGTGCTATACCTTTAGATACGCTTGGTCGCTTGTTGAATCTTCAGATTGGGATTTTGAGATCAAACAACTTATCGGGTACATTTCCTTCTGATTTTTATAATCTGAGGAACTTGACATGTCTGCATCTCGAATGCAATAGCTTCTCTGGTCCATTATTGGTGAGCTTGTCTATTTGGAATAATCTTTCGGTTCTTAATATGTTGAATAATAGTTTTAGTGGATCTATTTCCCCTTCTATATCGATTTTGATTCACCTCACTGCTTTGAGTCTTGCAAACAACATGCTTTCCGGTGAAATACAAGTGAAAGAGTGGGATCCTGGAACTACATGAGGCAAGATTTGGAAGCAACACCTTGGGGACAAGGTTATTCCGAAGGAGTGGGGAATAATACGCCTACTGTAGTTGGATAACTATCTTGTTACTAAGTCGTATTCGAGTCATGTTGGGATATATGCGTTTGTCTCGTATTAGGAAAGTGTCAATTGTTTTGGGAATTTATCTTGTATTCGACTTGTGATAGAAGTTAGGGTTATTTGGTATTTATACCGCGTCATTCATTAATGAAAGTCAGGATTTGTCAAATAACTTTCTAGTCTTCTCAACTCTAATATTCTTAGGGAGCTCGCGCCTGCTTGAAGTGGTGCATACTATCGATACAACCATACTGTCGTATTCAGGTTCGAAACTCACTCCATATTACTACATGTTTATTTGTTGAACTTTAATAGAAGTTGAGAGTTAACAATTTGTATCTTAATGTTTCAGAAATACAGGAAACATCTCCAAATGCTATCAACTAATATTCCACAACGTTTTACAAAGCAAAGTTCTCTTTCAACTAATGCTTATAGTCCGGTGTACTAATACGACGACTCGTTTATAAGCACTCAACCGATCACTGAAGTGCAACAAGAGCAAGATTCTAGTATCCAGGTTCCAAGTGGTGCTAACAGTCAGGTGACGGAAAACAACGATTTGTTTATAAGAAATTCACCGATAACTGAATTGCAACAACATTTTATGGTGCAAAATTCTAGCACCCAGCTGGTTCCAAGTGGCGCTTACCATCCAGTGATAGAAAATGACTGGCTTGTAGGAAGTCCGCCGATCACTGATGATGAGTTGCAAATGCTACACCAATTTGAATTCGACAACCCACTTACACATTTCCATGACCCAGATTACTGCTTGTAATTAACCCGGTCATGTTTAGGTTAGGTTGTTTAATACAATGGATGTTTTTCCTATCCTGGTTCTAGTTTATGAAGCTATTGATACAATTTGTTATGTGAGTGATGCAACTTTAGCTTATGGTTAGTTTAATTATCGTAAGGCCGGATGTTGACATGTTAGTTGCATGGCCTGACCTAGGATTCACATGGTATCGTTACTAATAGTAACTTAATACTGTCTCTAACTCTTGGACATGTGTGGAGTTCTGAGTGGTTTTATCGTCTAACCGTGCTATATGTCATCATTAAAGCAAATCTGCTCCTAAATGTGAATGAACTTATTTTATATGTATGTTTACCGTCAAGTTGTGCAAATGGGTCCTCGTATGTTGGCAAGCCTGGTCGAACGCCGAAAGGCTCTTTCTGGCTTGGTTGTCACACCATGGATTCAAAACACGCTGAAAACGTGGTCCCAGTAAAAATATGGAGGTTTACCAGCTATACATAAATGAGGTGTGTTGAAAACTATAGTACGTTGGCTATGTTGTGAAATTCAATTTCGGATTTGAAGCTTTTAAGCATATAGCTCGATCGTGTAATAAGGGGTTTTGGTTCATATATGCCTATTCTTAAATAAGCGTGATCATATCGACCCTGATAAGATCTTAAAGCGACCTGTTTCTACATTTTTAAAATACTAATTGAAACTTGGTAGCGTGACAAAATGACTATACAACTCAATGAAACAACAGCAGAAATGTTGCTACGCATGGTTTCAATATTTGGCTGCGAAACAATCAAAATATAACGATTGTCATAGCAAATTGTGTTTGTGAATACACGTCATGACAGTATAGTGTATTATGAAAGTGTTTTTATAATTATACGTATCGCATACTTTGTATAGTTGTGTTCTTTTAGTTCCATTTCTCTTAAATTCTTGTCAAAAAAAAGTTGAGAGGTAGAAGATGACCGCATTATACTCCGTATATGCTAAGAAATGATGCAAGTATTTGAAAAACGAAAGTAAAATATCACATGGAATCAAGCTATTCTAACAGGTTTGTTTTCGAACTTTAAATGATACTTCTGTTAAAGCAACTAGAAAATAACCGATTTAAAACTTCAATTGTGCCATTTACTATTTTATCAATAATTAATGCTAGATTGATCACCAACACAACAACTTTGGTGTCTTAGTACCAAATTTGTGTCTGAAGTTGACGAAAGAGATAAGTCTCAACCATGTCATTTCTCTCGCTATAGGACATAGTTTATTTGCTGTATTAACTTAGCGAGTCTGTATGGCTGGGATTACATGTTGTTATAGACTAAAATCTCATCTTGATAGTTTATGTCTTGTATATTTTATGTGATTGGTTAGATTATTATATATATATATGCCATCTATAAAGCAAATAGGCTCATGCTTGTGCCAACTTTGTGTCAAAACATATACTTTTGCACCTCTGAAATAACCTCTTTCATTCGTATGCTTGCACCTTAATTTGACATATACTTGTAATGAAATTACTGGAACGTTCATTTGTATGTCGCACTTAACCTATACTTGTAAAAGGTCATTAAGACTCATCTTCCACACACTCAAGTCACGGCGGTAGCGTTCTTTTCAAGACCGTTTGAAGAAGAGAGGTAGACAAGGTACCATATTCCTTGACTAAGGAATCGATCTTTTTTTTTCCATTCGGGTCAGTGCCATTGGTGCTAGTGTTTGTGCCTTCGAGATGGTTAATTAGAAGACCAAAACTATCACAGTGAGACACTAAAAGCTCGTCTCATGCGCCGCAATTCAGTTGGTCGAGATCGAGAATAAGAGGCACGTGTGCTTTGATACTGGTTACATAAAAAGGAAGTGACGAGATTTGAGGAGTAGTTTGTTAGGGAAATTAAAACTGATACCATATTAAGAAGCGTATCTTTACTATGCAAGACAATATATACAAAATACAACCATGTACCAACTACCAAGCATCTTTACATCACATGTACCCTACACGACTTGGACTAATGGGCCCAGAACAATGTTACATAATTAACATGGACGTCTTTAAGGGTGTCAAGAAAGTGAATGATCATTTCGCGCTCAAAATTTTCCGTTAATAATTATATGCAAGTGTACACATATTGTTCACGAAAAAAAGTATTTAGATGAGAAAATATCTTAAATGTGTAATATGGTATAACGTTTAAATAACTAATCGCATTATATCTTATAAACGGTGACACTTTATATATAACTTTTTATCTAAAGGTCTCATTATTTAATTTCATCCAAGGGTGTGTTTGATTACCACTTAATGAGATAATTCAGCACTGATTAATAAAAACTTAATTCAAAAGTATAGATTCATCCAAAGCTAAATTATTCGGGTTTATCAAACAACCCGTAGAGTCACATGTCTATTATGAGATGGGTTCTCTTTTTCTTCATAAAAGGGTAACGAGCTTTAGGCTAGTTCTCAGTTAAGACAACACACTATCAAAATTGTCACAAATAGTACTCATCTTTCAAATTTCATAAAATAATGATAATTGTTACACTTTAAAGGTTGATACGTTGACATGTGTCAACATGTAATCGGACCATATCACATTAATTATCATTTAAAAAAAGGAAAAAAAAATGAAAGTTAAATACCGTTTTTGATAATTTAATAGTGCGTTACTTTAATCAATAATTGGCCTAAAATTTGTTACCCTTTTATACAAAAAACTCTAGTAAAATGTTGTTAGAAAAATCTAAAATATAGTAGAAATGTTCCCAAAAGTTCTAAATATTATGCTTAATGCTCTAGAGTATTTCAAAGAGAAAATTTACTATATAAGTAGGATCTTTATAGGGATTATTTGTATCACATCAAAGTTAAGTGTTAACGCTATAACTTTTTTTTCTCTCCTCTCATATTCTCTAATTTTTACCCTCTCAGTTTCTCTTCTTTCCATTTTACACTGGCAACATAGTGCTACTAAAATGTATAAAGTTTTTGTATCATTGTATTATCCATTAATGCAATTTATATATGTATACTACATTATAAAGCATTTGAGACTTCCATAAAAGGAAGTCTTAAAATTTTAAGACAAAAAAAATTACTATAAAATGAAAATTAGAAAATTAATATAAAATTTGAAAATTTAAGTCTCATTTAAAGCATATAGTAACCTCCTTCAATAATGATATATTTTAATATAATTGTTTATAAGCAAAACTCACTAAACTTATAACCACCAATTTAATACTAAATTTTGAAAAATAAAAATGCTAACCATTTACACTACTAATAATTTAGATGTTCTATTTTTTTTAAATATATATTTACTACGTTATAAAGTATTTGAGAGATGCTAAATAAGAAAAAATTAAATGAAAAACATTTGCTCGCCACAAAAATAGTCATCGGGTGTCCGCCGTATCCGCCTCCGCATTGCGTGTGTACCCTTCTAGTTATACATTAAGTATAGGGCACAATGCCATTTTAGGTAAGCTACTCAAACTGTGTGGAAAGCTACGAAAATTGCCATGTACTTTAGTTATTTACAATTTTTTTTTTAATATAACAAACATTATCTATCAAATACCCTGGTAACATCCATCATATCTTTAACAGTGATTGTTAAATCGATATATCTGTATTTGGTTAACAAGCCAGACGCATAAAATCCATATGGCTCAATCGAAGTACCATTCACAAAATCCAAGAACCCTTCGGTGCAAACCCTAAATGCATCATAACTTCTACGCCTAGATTTTATGTCATAGTCAATCAACTTAATGAGCTCATACACATCATCTGTTGCCATGTAAACAGATCTTAAACATGTAAACTGTTATAACAAAAAAATTATGTAACTTAGAACATTACTAAAATATACAACGTACAAATAACTCCAATAGAGTATTATTCCATGTCTTTGACTAGCTCGTGTTTGTTCATTTATCATAATTGGAGGCCAGGTAAATAAAAGAGTCGTTGAGTCTTCCAAATGCTGATGAACACCTCTATTTGGTACCACAACGAAGACTTTATAACCAAGCTCTCCTAAAAACTGAGCAGCTCTTGCAAACTGCTCATTACCTGTAATAAGTACTATAATGCTTGGTGTGGCTCGTTCAATTGCAAATTTTAGCAGATCAACTAGCATACAACTCTTTAAAGCTTCTTGTTTTGCATCTAATGTCTTGGTGTATTTTGCATCTGATGTCTTGTTTTGCAAATTGATCCATCCATAGCACATTAAATTGATATTACACTTCTACCCTTGTCATTTACTTACCCTTACACTTTGAGTTTTATATTTTGTCATAATAAACAGCGACCATTATCTGTTCTAGCATTGCGTTCAGAACTATAAATTGTTAATTATTATATCGGCACATGGATTTATTGCTATTTACCCTTTACCTTTATGATTTTGATAAGTAAAACAACAAATAATAATTTATATATATATATATATATATATATATATATATATATATAGAGGCACTTTATTTTCGTAACCCACTTTAAGTGCGAGAATCATGAGAACCATCTTTTACAACTAATAATACACAATGTACATCATTTAATGCTCCATAGCATTTTGTTATTTTTTTAATTCAAAAGGGTATAATAGTAAAACATTTTCATAATATTTTGTTTTTTTATAATTCCTGCTTTTTATAAATCTTAAAATTCGGTTTTTTTTTTTTTTTTTTTTTTTTTTTTAATGCTTACATGTTTTCAAATAGTCATGGTGCATACATGTTTTTTTTATAACTAATCATTATTTTTTTGAAGTCTCAAGGAGCATGCATGTTTTTTATATTTTTTTCAAATAGTAAAAGGTGCATACATGTTTTTTTTTCTCAAATAGTCAAGGTGCATACATGTTTTCAATTAGTCAAAGTGCATACATGTTTTTTTTAAGCTAACACTTTTTTCTATCAACCTACCAATATTTTTACATGATCATTATTTTTTTTTTAAGTTTGAAACACAAATTAAAGAACATAAATCATTATAAAAAGAAAAACAAGATTGATATACTTAAATGTTACATTTCACTTGATTACAAGTACAAAAATACATGCAATAATCATATATCTCCAAAAGTCGCAAATTATCTTTATGTATAATCGTGTTCTATCCACTTCTCGATCTTAAATGATATCATCATCTTCATCAATCAATCTGAAACAAGCATGCACGAAAACAATTAAACCATAAGAAACAAAAATTAATCACAACAACTAGCATAACACATATGCACAATCTTGTGTATATTAAACTAATGATGTAAACATATTTTTTAATCATAACTACACCGTTAATTATGGTATTTTATGGTCAAAGTCTATTTTTTTTTTATTAAAATAGAATTGTGTTGAAATACATATATGCAACTACTAAAACATGTATGCACACTTGTTAAAACATACTTGTTTGGCAAGCACAAAGTCTTTGAAAAAATGATAGTTACAGTTACTAAATAAAAAACATACTTGTTTTTAAAACATACTTGTTTATTACCAATCATATATCTACCTATCTCTAAACTAAAAACGTCAAACATCATGTACCCCCACCAAACAAGATATCATCAGCAACCTTTTGTACACCAACCAGTGATTCAATTTGCATCTTTTATTTGTTTATTAGGCGCCTAGACTACAAATGAGAAATAAATTGATCTTCACTATTAAATCAAAATATATTTATCATATAGTTAAAAAGTTTCATATTAACATATTAAGGAAACACATAAACACACGCAACAAATTCCAACTTTAAGCCTTTTATGTCATTTTTCAATACATACGATACAACTTATACGAAATTTGAATTACTTGGCTACTTGCAATACATATTCTTCTTAATATACAAAATTCAATACATTTATATTTTTTCTAAAATACTTCAAGGCATATACATATGAGGTTTTCAGATATAAACTTTTAGATAAGCTATGCAAATACCATCAGAAGAAAAATCTATGAAAATGTAAGATGCATAGAGATTTGAGAATAAAATATTACCTACAAGTTTGTGGAAAACTCTAACCATTCTTCATCTTGAGGTTTCTCAAACCATCTTTACTCTATACATTATGAAAGAAATGTTCACAAAAGATTCGAAAGCTTTTACTCCTAAAAACAAAAAAATCGTCATTTTCATATTTGACTAGACTCCAAACAAACCACACTATCACAAAACACTAATACACATGAAAAAATAGATTCTTAAATCTAATCAAAGAAACATAAACTTACAAATATGTCGGAGGCAAACATGGAGGCGTACCAAATCAAAAATCTGGATCTATCATACAAAAAGAAGAAAAAAAACCCCAAATTTTACATAATGAAACACCCAAATCTTACGTGAGAAAGACAGAGGTTCGAATTATTCATTCTTTAAATCGAACAAATAACAAGAGAAGAGGGGCGGCAGTTTTTTGGTTGAGGGAGAAGAGAGGCGGTAATTAGGGTTGAAAAATAAATCTGTGTATTTTTTTTCATAGATATGATTATTAATTCCTTAATTAGTGGGGGTATTTAATGATAATAAGATTACTATAATACCCTTTGTGTTTTATAAATGATGACCACATCTTTAATTAATTACATAAATGGCACGAGTCATCTCATCCATTGATGCAATGATCTAATGGCTAAAAATGGTTCTCGCAGCTTCTCGATTTAAAGTGGGTTCGAAAATAAAGTTCACATATATATATATATATATATATATATATATATATATATATATATATATATATATATATATATATATATATTAGCTAACGATAAACATAGTATTATTTGTGTGAACAATAAGAACAAGATTTGATCTACAACCCCGATAATAGAAAATCACATAAATATAACACTTTATGTAAATTTGAATTTTGGGTACTCAACTTTAATTTTGGGTGAATTACTAAAAATCTCCGTGTGATTTCTCTTTTTTGCAGCATATGCCACTCCCAAACTTTAATTACAAAAAATATCATTACTTTTCACACTTTTGCACAAATTATGTCCTTTTGACTAAAGATCGTTACAAAATCCCGTTAGCTATTGTTTCACGTGAGGGTATTTTATTCATCTTACTTTTTGTCAGTGTTAGCCATTGTTTCGCGGTACTCCTGATAAACCTTTATTTTTTCATGTACATAATTTGCAACAACGAGTTTTCCTTTATATAAGCTACCATACCTTTTTTCCTCACTCATTTACCGACCTCTACCGATCAAAAGTTACACACACTTAAGAGCCCAATAACAGCAAGAACAGACATTGAAATATGAGTATATGTGGATGTTGTAAAGTGGCCAAAAATCAAAACGTCATGGACTGACCGAAATCCAGGAAGAAGGTTATGGTGCTGCATGCCCCGACTCTAATAAGGCTTCTTATACATAATTCCATTGTGTTATTTACACTAAATGTGACTCAGGTGTGTCATTCAGATGATCTAGGGTTCTAATGTGGTTTCATCAGCGGGTGGTTCCCGATGTGCCAAAGATATATGGATGTAATTCTTGGCCTTTTAAGGGCTAGGAATGAACTTGAAAATGACTTGAAGGAGTATGTTATGATGTTGAGGGAGCAAGAGCGATTGATGAATAAGCTCAAGAAGTACTTACTCATCGCTTGTGTTATGATCTTTGTCGCGTATAAGTATTTCAATATGGTTAGGAGATGTGGGTCTTGTTGGTTGTGTTTGTGGTAGTTTAAGTTGTTCGTATTTTGGGTATGTTTATTTGGGATGTAGTAACCCTGTTTTGGAATGGCCTTTTGAATGTTAATGATTTTATTAATGCTTTTGTAATACTTGTTCATTTAGTTGCTATATTGGTCAAATGACAATGTCTATATAATGGTTAATTTTAGGTCATTTGTTGGTGTTTAATGTATTTTAAGCTCAGTTGACTAAGATAGTCAAAGAAAAAACTTTGGCTATTATGTTTGACTAGTTGGTATATAATGAGTAATTTTGAGCTCAATTGACTCAAAAAGTCAAAGAAAAGCCTTTGACTACTATGTATGGTGGCTAAGATTATTTATTCAAATACTGATTAAATTGTGTTAAGCTTCACCAATTTTGACTTATGTAAGTCAACATAACATGTTTTTAAGTATGCATAGAATTAGAAGGCATAAACATGCCAAAATTACCCCAATAATGCATCCGAATAAAACACGCTGAAAACGTGGTCCCGGTAAAAATATGGAGGTTTACCAGCTATACAGAAATGAGCGTGTTGACAACTATAGTACGCTGGCTATGTTGTGAAATTCAATTTCGGATTTGAAGCTTTTAAGCATATAGCTCGATCGTGTAATAAGGGGTTTTGGTTCATGCCTATTCTTAAAACAGCGTGATCGACCCAGATAAGATCTTAATGCAACCAGTTTTAACTTTTTTAAAATACTAATTGAAACTTGGTAGCGTGACTAAATGACTATACAACTCAATGAAACAACAGCAGAAATGTTGCTACGCATGGTTTCAATATTTGGCTGCGAAACAATCAAAATATAACGATTGTCATAGCAAATTGTGTTTGTGAATACACGTCATGACAGTATAGATCTAAGATTTTGAGCAATAATGAGCTATAGTGTATTATGAAAGTGTTTTTATAATTATACGTATCGCATATTTTGAATAGTTGTGTTCTTTTAGTTCCATTTCTCTTAAATTCTTGTCAAAAAAAAGTTGAGAGGTAGAAGATGACCGCATTATACTCCGTATATGCTAAGAAATGATGCAAGTATTTGAAAAACGAAAGTAAAATATCACATGGAATCAACCTATTCTAACAGGTTTGTTTTCGAAATGATACTTCTGTTAAAGCAACTAGAAAATAACCGATTTAAAACTTCAATTGCGCCATTTACTATTTTATCAATAATTTATGCTAGATTGATCACCAACACAACAACTTTGGTGTCTTAGTACCAAATTTGTGTCTGAAGTTGACGAAAGAGATAAGTCTCAACCATGTCATTTCTCTCGCTATAGGACATAGTTTATTTGGTATATTAACTTAGCGAGTCTGTATCGCTGGGATTACATGTTGTTATAGACTAAAATTTCATCTTGATATATAGTTTATGTCTTGTATATTTTATGTGATTGGTTAGATTATTATATATATGTCATCTATAAAGCAAATAGGCTCATGCTTGTGCCAACTTTGTGTCGAAACATATACTTTTGCACCTCTTTCATTCGTATGCTTGCACCTTAATTTGACATATACTTGTAATGAAATTACTGGAACGTTCATTTGTATGTCGCACTTAACCTATACTTGTAAAAAGGTCATTAAGACTCGATCTTCCACACACTCACGGCGGTAGCATTCTTTTCAAGACCGTTTGAAGAAGAGAGGTAGACAAAGTACCATATTCCTTCACTAAGGAATCGATCTTTCTTTCCATTCGGGTCAGTGCCATTGGTGTTAGTGTTTGTGCCTTCGAGATGGTTAATTAGAAGACCAAAACTATCACAGTGAGACACTAAAAGCTCGTCTCATGCGCCGCAATTCAGTTGGTCGAGATCGAGAATAAGAGGCACGTGTGCTTTGATACTGGTTACACAAAAAGGAAGTGACGAGATTTGAGGAGTAGTTTGTTAGGGAAATTAAAACTGATACCATATTAAGAAGCGTATCTTTACTATGCAAGACAATATATACAAAATACAACCATGTACCAACTACCAAGCATCTTTACATCACAAATGTTACATAATTAACATGGCCGTCTTTAAGGGTATGCTAGGTGAGCGATCGCTTAGGGCCTCAAAATGTGTCCCGTTAATAATTATATGCAAGTGTACACATATTGTTCACGAAAAAAAAGTATTTAGATGAGAAAATATCTTAAATGTGTAATATGTTATAACGTTTAAATAACTAATTGCATTATATCTTATAAACGATGACACTTTATATATAACATTACTTATCGAAATACCTCATTATTTAATTTCGTCCAAGACCCTCAAAAATTTCATAAATTCATGGGACAGCCTTATTTATTAAATATCAATGCACTATAACTAATACAATATGTACATAAGTCTTCCTATAAAAAATACAATATAATGCATCTAAACGAATAAAGACGCATGTCATTTAAATCAATGCATATATATCCAATGTGTGGCTATAAAGATTTCCAGTACGCTAGCTGCAATCTTTCTAAAGCAAGAAGGAAAGTCATACTTCTTATTTTAACATTTCTTCTCAATTGATTCGAACTTTATTATTTTATGAATAATCATGAATAAGCTAAAACAAATACCTAGTTTTAGAGTCACATGTCTATTATGAAATGGGTTTTCTTTTTCTTCATAAAAGGGTAACGAGCTTTAGGCTAGTTCCCGCACTACTACAAAAAAGATCTTTTAGACCGATTGCACGAGTCTTTTAGACCGGTTTCCTGACCGGTCTAAATGAGGGGAGGTCTAAAAGTTGTTTATCATAAAGACCGGTTGAAGCACCGGTCTAGAAGAAAGTTTATTTAAACCGTTTTTTATCATTATAACCGGTCTTAAAGAGTTTTTTCAAAAAAAATAAAAATGGGTTGTTTGGGATTGTTCTATTAAACTGCTTAAAGAAAGGGTATGTGAGTTTCCAATTGAAATTGATGCTTTTTTACCGGCCAGTTAAAACAACACACTATCAAAATTATCAAAAATAGTACTCATCTTTCAAATTTCATAAAATAATGATAATGGTTTTTAAAAGTTGATATGTTGACATGTGTCAACATGTAATCAGACCATCTCACATTAATTGTCATTTTGAAAAAAATAAAATAATAGTTGAATACCATTTTTGGTAATTTAATAGTGCTTTATATAATTGGCCTAAAATTTGTTATCTTTTTATACAAAAAAATCTAGTGAGATATTGTATAAAAATCTAAATTATGATAGAAACGTTCTCAAAAGTTCTAAATATTATGTGTAATGCTCTAGAGTATTTCAAAGAGAAATTTTACTATATAATTAGGATGTTTATAGGGATTATTTGTATCACATCAAAGTTAAGTATTAACACTACAACTTTTTTTTTTTCTCCTCTTATGTTCTCTCATTTTTACCCTTTACATTTCTCTTCTTTCCATTTTACACATGGCAACATAGTGCTACTAAAATGTATAAAGTCTTTGTATCATTGTATTATACATTAATACAATTTATCTATTATACATTAAGTATATGGCACCCATTTAGGCAAAAAAAAAGTTGCAAAACAGCCTCTCAAACCGTGCGGCAAGCTATGAAAATTGCCATATACTTTTTAGATATTTACAATTTTTTAATATAACAAACTTTATCTATCAAATACCCCGAGCATCCATCATATCTTTAACAAAGGATCGTTAAATTAATATGTATGTGTTTGGTTAACAAGCCAGCATAAGATCCATACTGCTCAATCAAGTACCATTTACAAAATCTAAGAACCTTCTGCAAACCCTAAATGAATCATAACTCTACCCCTAGATTTTATGTCATAGTCGATCAACTTAATCCGCCCATGCACATCATCTATTGCCATCTAAACAGTCTTAAACATGTAAACTGTTACAACACAAAAATAATGTAACTTAGAACATTACTAATATATAACGTACAAATACCTCAAATAAAGTATTATTCGAGGTCTTTGACTAGCTTGTGTTTGTTCATCTATCGAATGGAGGAGGTGTGAATAAAAGAGTCGCTGAGTCTTCCAAATGCTAAGGAACACCTCTATTTGGTACCACAACAAAGACCTTATAGCCAAGCTCTCCTAAAACCCGAGTAGTTTTGCAAACCGCTCATTACCTATAATGAGTACTATACCGCTTGGCACGAATTGTTCAATTGCAAATTTTAGCAGATCAACTAGAATACAACTCTAAAGTTTATTGTTTTGCATCTAATGTCTTGGTGTATTTGGCACCCATTGTTGTGCGACGCACTTCAATATCCGTAACATTGTAGAGTCTCCTCTATATACATGTACGCTGATTGTTTTGAGATTGTTAGGACTCATATCAAATTGTTTTCCCACTGCATCTCTAATGTAAATGAGAGCTATTATTTGTAAAGATATATGAATTTTGCACGAGTCTCGCATCCCGTAAAACACCACCTACAACACTCATGTCTATAATTTGAGTTGATGAAGGGTCACTTGCAACACTCATGTCTCCATTATGAGTTGATGAGTGGTCTAAGGGTTTCAGCTTGCACTTGCACCCTCAAGTAGAAGATGGGTTCTTTGAATCCATTTTAGAAAGAAAAAACTTGTTCGAGAAAACAAGCTCACAACCCAATTGTATAATCGTAGAAGATTTCAACGATATGCTTGTAACACCCCTAATTAATAAAGAAACACCGACAAGGGTAAAGATATCATCCATAGCACGGTTTCATATCGAACTTTGAATTTTATATTTTGTCTAAATAATTATACAAGGGTAAAGATATCACAAACGAAAACCTTACAAAATACTCAAAAGAAAACATAAATAACTAAACTTCAAAATAAATCTAAGATCTCTATAATCTAATCTTGCTCGCCTCTACTCTCAACCCGGATCGCCTATCCCATAAGCTCAATCTTGAATGCTTAAAATACCGCCGCAGAAAAGAAAATGCGGCCGAGCTTACAAAGCTCAAAGGAATGCAGATATAACGAAACAAAAGCTAAACAAAACAAAATATACAAATGACGAAATCAAAATAAAATGATAATGAGGAAATCTTTTAGGATTCTCTGAACACAAATATACGTAAATCCAAACAACCACGTAACAATTTAAAACATCTCATAGCACATTAATGACACAACCACAAACACATCGTAACAACCAAACACTTAGCATATCAAAGTAAATAGATTACATATAAGCCAAACGAAAAGTCTAAGACTAACGAAAACATTTTCTAGAAAATAAACATAGCATTCAACAAATTAATTAACCCACACTTAACACACTTAAATCAATATTAGCAAAGAATGAAAAATAGCAATCAAATCATGGCGCCTCACAAACAAATAGAAAACATATTAAACAAACTATAATTAAATAGACCGCACAAAACATAGCATAACCATTAACAATTATCAAAACAACTATCATAAACTAAACCAGTTCTCGGATCAAAATCCTAACATCGCAGAATCTAAAACATGGCATCACATAAGCAATAAAACACTAACGATAAGCAAAGTTCACAAATTAATCGAACAAATTATACATACTAAACTTATAGAATACTCACATTCACACTAACACATTCATCCCACATATCAACGAATTCACATAACGAGAAACTAACATGACATCGATAACAAAGATGCAAATCCCATTTAAACATATTAATCATAACCTAGCATTTTAAACGGTAATCACATAAACATACAAAAGCATACACATATCTAAGAACATATAATAAACCCAAGACATAATCATAAACATTTGAACATACCGAATCATAATCGTAATACTTAACATAGTAATAACAAATAAAGATTTAGTTAACTACCACGAGCCCAAAACATATCATATCAAAACATCATAACTATATAGAAACAATCTCAAAATAATCCGGAGTAGCTAACTCCCGAGTTTTATGAAGATGCGATTGCACACGACATCATTCATCTAAACAAATCATATCGGACAACCGATCGATCTAGGATGCATCCATACGCCCCACAAACATATATTGATCATATAATATAACTAGAGCTCATAACAAATAATAGATAAGGGACGTGGCGTAACTTCACTCTCATCGCCCTAGAGTCATGTCAATGGTGCATCACTGACACGGACATGGAACCCCCATGACTAGGTATTATTTGGCTCGGGTGTCAAACTAACTTAGGTCAAACAATTTGTCATAAATGACATAGATCATAATCAACACAAGGTCACAGATATCATATCAAATAGTTCATATAAGGTTCATATTCAAATATTCAGGAGTAGAAGTTTATATCACAATTACAAATCTTACATTCATATCTAGAAGTTCATAATCAAATATTCATACTCAAACCTAGCAAGGTTCAACAAATGTGCATATCAAAGTCTTCCTAACATATAGTTCAAATCAGATATTGCATGGTTCAATAAAACATAAGTTCAGATAAGCAACGATCAAACAATCGTGAAAGGTTTCATAGCAATGGCATTGGAAACCCTAATAAGTAAAATAGGAAAGCTAACGAAAAGAACATCTTAAGGAACCTCTAATAAAAAGGTCGAATATCCGTACCTTAAAGCAAATGAGAGGAAAGCAAACGAATGTAGGAATACGAAGATGTAACGTCGCGTCTCCTTCAACGAATCTACACGGATTATGATTTATTTAATACTTATTAGCATCATTAATGTTATAACGGATTTATCGCATTAATACTTTTAGAGTTGTCGAATATTCTCATTTTAGTTACGAAGGAATTACAACATTTTAAAGTATTCCTCATTAATTAGCCAACTTATGGGTTACAATGATAAATGGTAAACTTAAAGGATTAATATGATAAATATCTTATTTGAGGACTTATATGATCATCATTCAAAGTATAGGGTTTATAAATGTCAAGAACGGATTTTAGACTCTCTTTCAATACAGTTTACCCAAACCTTTATACCTACGTGATTGACCCAAAACTCACACTTGTCGAACCCATAACTACTCGAATTACATATTACACTTTTGACATCTTTAATTTCACGATCTAACCTTATATTATCGATTTTACCATTTTAGCCCAAAGGTTTTAGAATTTACAAAACATATCCTTTTCAATTTAATAACAATTCAAATGGCCCTCTAAGTATCCAAAATTACACGTTTAACCCCCACACTTATTTTATATGTTTAGTACATGTATTTTACTGTTTACAAAAATAACCCTTAAGTTTCATAATTTACAAAACCAACCCAAAACTTTTATTAAGAACCGAAATATGCATAATTCATGTACAAACCCTAAACCTAGGTTTAACCCATCATTAGCTCATCATTATTACTTCATTAATTACCCTTAATGATAACAAGCAAACCCTAGTTCATGTAAACCCTAATCGTCCCTTTTTATTTTCTTTTCTTTTCATGCTTTATCGAACAATAAAACTCAAGACAATTCACACAAGCTTCAATTCACAATCATGTATTTTATTCAGGTCGTATAACATGTAAGAGCTTCTAGAAAAATCAAATCATGGTCCTAAAATTATTATAAGCTCATTCGCTATTTTATACGTTTTAGGGTTTTAATCCAAAACAATTTCGTGCGACTTGTTAATTATGCATGACCAATTTTACAGGTTCTATATGACTTGTAGGACTGAAAGTAACATTAGAAACATACCCTTGATGAGATTTGGACGTTAGAACAAAAGAAACCAAAACTTCTACTCTACGAAACCCTAATCGACCAAGAAACTAACCACGATCAAACCAGACCTTAGGACCTCGAACTAGATTTTTAACACCTTCTTTACCTTCAAACTCGTCCAAGAAAAATAGCTTTAAGCCTTGGAAACCGAATGTCGAATTATGTAGGGTTTTAGAGTCGGTTTAGGTATTAATCGGTTATTAGGAATAGAATGAACCGTATATTATGTATTTATATGATTTTCTAATTTTCTTGTGGGCTTAATATTGTAATGGAATATAACTTTTATAAATTTGTATTGGGCTTTTATTAATTAAATTCTTTTATAAAACTAATTAAATATATTCGGCTATATATATATAAAACACAAAATGATTTTATAAATATTATAAACTATAAGAATGATCTTTACAAAGTCTTTAAATTTATTTGGATCATATGTGATATTTCTTAAAAAATTTCTGAATTTACATAGCTTATTTGGTATTCTGTTAATTAATTATTCTTACTTTTGATCATAAGGGTATTTTGGTCTTTTTGTGAATTTTAGAAATTCATGTATTACAATTTCTTCCCCTCTAAAAATGAAATTTCGTCCTCGAAATTGAACAAGACGGAACAATACGGCGACAAATGTGGATTTCGGAACTTCAAGGAATATATGACGAATGCTAATCATATACTTATAAAGTATTAGCAGTAAAAGATGAGATAAGGAAAATTCAAAAACACGCTCTACTTACACAGGTATCTAATGATGAAGACTATCATATGCATAGATGGAACGAATCCTAGCGGTCTTACTAATCGCAGGAGTATGTGGAGACATACAAATCTAAGGCAGGCATAACAATCTATAGGTTTACACGGATCATAACGATTTCGGATCCCAATGGTACAAAACTTATATGTAACAGATATCGATGAAAATCTCACAATTAGGTACAGAGTCTCAACCCAATATGAAAAGTACCAAATAACGGATACAAGGCAAATTCCATACACATGTCAACCACAAGCATTTCCCAGACGTCATATAATTTCAATAAGTTCAAATTATATGATCTCGGTATATCACGCTGATCAAGCGCCATAATACTTGCATCACATAACAAGTTCTTATTGTCACTATATTTGGTCTCGGGTCATGTCAAAACACATAACTAATATCATAGCAAAACACACCATATAGAGATAATATGAGATAGTAAGTAACCTACTATAACAGCCAGATCCATATGAGTATACCATCATGATGGTCATATATGTTCAAGCGGTAATAAAACAACATCATATAGAAAATAAATAGCGATTTAAACTTATGAGGACTAAGGAAACTCAACGAATCTATCGTAAAGAAAACAACAGAACTATACTTTCAAAATTTGTTTTATTCCCATTAATCAAACAAAATTTGCAAAATCGCAAAAGATGAGCTCCCAAAATAAAACTTAATAATCCAAGATTCAATCATCTAATGAAACAAAAGAACCTAACCCAAAATCCAATGGAAAAAAATTTCTCATAACGAGGGCAACTAATCAGAGCGCAAATTCCTATCCTTGTGTCGGATTAAACCTACTAGTAGTCAGAGACTCAAATCCGAGTCCACCTCGTATTCTTCCTCATCTTCTTCTTCCTCCTCTTCTTCCGCACTTATCCATCCGTTCTTATTTCCTTCGTGACCAAGTAATAAGCGGCTAGCAAAATCGTTTCTCCGATTCCTCTCCTCCTCTTCCCAGACACGGTCCACGAAAGCATACAAATCACGATTCCTAGTCAAACTCACCTCCATCTTCAACGAACTTTGGACACCTATCATGATACTTAGTGGTGAAACCTTGGTTGTCAACAACCTTAGTTTCACTCTCTACTATCTTTCCGCTCACGTCCTTCAAGGTCGACTTCTCCTCGATTGTGCATGGCCACATATAGGCCGGGACTCAGATCCTCTTGTTGGTTCGCTTCACTCTACCAAACCTCTTGCATCCTTTAGCAATAACAACGCCCACCTCGCCTCCTCCTTAGGTTGTCTAGCGGTCCTTGATTGCTCCTATCGTGAACTAGAGCGACGAGGATCACCATCTAAAAGAACAATCAACTATTAGCAAAGTCTAAGTGCGATAGGGACGCAAGGAAAGTATGCGAAGGAAATCCTAAATCTACCCAATCCTCACAGTCATAGCCTAAGCTCTATGGTCCTAAAACCTAGAGGCTCGATACCATAAATTGTAACACCCCAACCCGACAAGGGTAAAGATATCACAACACGGTTTCATATCGAACTCTAAATAATATACAATAGCGAAAACCTTACAAAATACTCAAAAGAAAACATAAATAACTAAACTTCAAAATAAATCTAAGATCTCTATAATCAAATCTTGCTCTCGCCTCTACTCTCAACCCGGATCGCCTATCCCATAAGCTCAATCTTGAATGCTTAAAATACCGCCGCAGAAAAGAAAATGCGGCTGAGCTTACAAAGCTCAGTGAACTGATATAACGAAACAAATGCTAAACAAAACAAAATATACAAATGACGAAATCAAAATAAAATGATAATGAGGAAATCTTTTAGGATTCTGCAGAAGCACAAATATACAGAAATCCAAACAACCACGTAACAATTTAAAACATCTCATAGCACATTAATGACACAACCACAAACACATCGTAACAACCAAACACTTAGCATATCAAAAGTAAATAGATTACATATAAGCCAAACGAAAAGTCTAAGACTAACGAAACACTTTCTAGAAAATAAACATAGCATTCAACAAATTAATTAACCTACATTTTAACACACTTAAATCAATATTAGCAAGAATGAAAAATAGCAATCCAAATCATGGCGGTCTCACAAACAAATAGAAAACATATTAAACAAACTATAATTAAATAGACCGCACAAAACATAGCATAACCATTAACAATTATCAAAACAACTATCATAAACTAAACCAGTTCTCGATCAAAATCCCAACATCGCAGAATCTAAAACATGGCGTTCACATAAGCAATAAAACACTAACGATAAGCAAAGTTCACAAATTTAATCGAACAAATTATACATACTAAACTTATAGAATACTCACATTCACACTAACACATTCATCATACATATCAACGAATTCACATAACGAGAAACTAACATGACATCGATAACAAAGATGCAAATCCCATTTAAACATATTAATCATAACCTAGCATTTTAAACGGTAATCACATAAACATACAAAAGCATACACATATCTAAGAACATATAATAAACCAAAGACATAATCATAAACATTTGAACATACCGAATCATAATCATAATACTTAACATAGTAATAACAAATAAAGATTTAGTTAACTACCACGAGCCCAAAACATATCATATCAAAACATCATAACTATATAGAAACAATCTCAAAATAATCCGGAGTAGCTAGCTCCCAGAGTTTTATGAAGATGCGTATTGCACACGACATCATTCATCTAAACAAATCATATCGGACAACAGATCAGATCTAGGATGCATCCATACGCCCCACAAACATATATTGATCATATAATATAACTAGAGCTCATAACAAATAATAGATAAGGGACGTGGCAGAACTTCACTCTCATCGCCTAGAGTCATGTCAATGGTGCATCATCGACACGGACATGGAACCCCATGACTAGGTATTATTTGGCTCGGTGTCAAACTAACTTAGGTCAACAATTTGTCATAAATGACATAGATCATAATCAACACAAGGTCACGATATCATATCAAATAGTTCATATAAGGTTCATATTCAAATATTCGGGAGTAGAAGTTTATATCACAATTACAAATCTTACATTCATATCTAGAAGTTCATAATCAAATATTCATACTCAAACCTAGCAAGGTTCAACAAATGTGCATATCAAAGTCTTCCTAACATATAGTTCAAATCGATATCGCATGGTTCAATAAAACATAAGTTCGGATAAGCAACGGATCAAACAATCGTGAAAGGTTTCATAGCAATGGCATTGGAAACCCTAATAAGTAAAATAGGAAAGCTAACAAAAGAACATCTTAAGGAACCTTTACTAAAAAGGTCGAATATCCGCACCTTAAAGCAAATGAGAGGAAAGCAAACGAATGTAGGAATACGAAGATGTAACGTCGCGCCTCCTTCAACGAATCTACACGGATTATGATTTATTTAATACTTATTAGCATCATTAATGTTATAACGGATTTATCGCATTAATACTTTTAGAGTTGTCAGAATATTCTCATTTTAGTGACAGACGGAATTACAACATTTTAGAGTATTCCTCATTAATTAGCCAACTTATGGGTTACAATGATAAATGGTAAACTTAAGGGATTAATATGATAAATATCTTATTTGAGGACTTATATGATCATCATTCAAAGTATAGGGTTTATAAATGTCAAGAACGGATTTTTAGGACTCTCTTTCCAAACAGTTTACCCAAACCTTTATACCCTACGTGATTGACCCAAAACTCACACTTGTCGAACCCATAACTACTCAGAATTACATATTACACTTTTGACATCTTTAATTTCACGATCTAACCTTATATTATCAGATTTTACCATTTTAGCCCAAAGGTTTTAGAATTTACGAAACATATCCTTTTCAATTTAATAACAATTCAAATGGCCTCTAAGTATCCAAAATTACACGTTTAACCCCCACACTTATTTTATACGTTTAGTACATGTATTTTACTATTTACAAAAATAACCCTTAAGTTTCATAATTTACAAAACCAACCCAAAACTTTTATTAAGAACCGAAATATGCATAATTCAAGTACAAACCCTAAACCTAGGTTTAACCCATCATTAGCTCATCATTATTACTTCATTAATTACCCTTAATGATAACAAGCAAACCCTAGTTCATGTAAACCCTAATCGTCTCATTTTATTTTCTTTTCTTTTTCATGCTTTATCGAACAATAAAACTCAAGACAATTCACACAAGCTTCGAATTCACAATCATGTATTTTATTCAGGTCGTATAACATTTAAGAGCTTCTAGAAAAATCAAATCATGGTCCTAAAATTATTATAAGCTCATTCGCTATTTTATACGTTTTTAGGGTTTTAATCCAAAACAATTTCATGCGACTTGTTAATTATGCATGACCAATTTTACAGGTTCTATATGACTTGTAGGACTGAAAGTAACATTAGAAACATACCCTTGATGAGATTTGGACGTTAGAACAAAAGAAACCAAAACTCTACTCTACGAAACCCTAATCGACCAAGAAACTAACCACGATCAAACCAACACCTTAGGACCTCGAACCCGATTTTTAACACCTTCTTTACCTTCAAACTCGTCCAAGAAAAATAGCTTTAAGCCTTGGAAACCGAATGTCGAATTATGTAGGGTTTTAGAGTCGGTTTAGGTATTAATCGGTTATTAGGAATAGAATGAACCGTATATTATGTATTTATATGATTTTCTAATTTTCTTGTGGGCTTAATATTGTAATGGGCTTATAATAAATGGAATCTAACTTTTATAAATTTGTATTGGGCTTTTATTAATTAAATTCTTTTATAAAACTAATTAAATATATTCTCTATATATATATAAAACACAAAATGATTTTATAAATATTATAAACTATAAGAATGATCTTTACAAAGTCTTTAAAATTTATTTGGATCATATGTGATATTTCTTAAAATTTTACGAATTTACATAGCTTATTTGGTATTCTCGTTAATTAATTATTCTTACTTTTGATCATAAGGGTATTTTGGTCTTTTGTGAATTTTAGAAATTCGGTATTACATACAAAATCTCGTTAGCTATTGTTTCACGTGAGGGTAATTTAGTCATTTTACTTTTTTCCAATGTTAAACACTATTTTGCGCTACTCCCGATAAACCTTTATTTTCATGGACATAATTTGCAACAACGAGTTTTCCTTAACCTTTTTTCCTCACTCATTTACCCACCACTACTGATCAAAAGTTACACACACTTAAGAGCCTAATTTCGGCAAGAACAAACTTTGAAAGATGGGTATATGTGGATGTGGTAAAGTGACCAAAATCAAAACGTCATGGACTGGCTGGAATCCGGGAAGAAGGTTCTGGTGCTACCCGACTCTAATAAGACTCATTATACATAATTCCATTGTGTTATTTACACTAAATGTGACTCAGTGTGTGTTGTCTGTATGAACTAGGGCTCTAAATGTGGTTTCATTGGGTGGGTGGGTCCCCTGATGTGCCAAAGATATCTAAATGTAATTCCTGGCCTTTTAAAGGCTAGAATGAGCTCGAATATGACATGGAGGAGTATGTTATAATGTTGTGGGAGCAAGAGCGATTGGTCAATAAGCTCAAGAAGTACTTGTTCATCGTTTGTGTTATGATCTTTGTCGCGTATAAGTATTTCTAATATGGTTAGGAGATGTGGGTCTTGTTGGTTGTGTTTGTGGTAGTTTAGGTTGTTTGTATTTTGGGTATGTTTATTTGGGATGTAGTTAATCCCTAATTTGGAACGACCTTTTGAATGTTAATGATATTATTCATGCTTTTGTAGTATTTGTTCATTTAGTTGTTATATTGGTCAAATGACAATGTCTATATAATGGGTTAATTTGAGATCATTTGTTGGTGTTTAATGTATTTTGAGCTCAGTTGACTAAGATAGTCAAAGGAAAAACTTTGGCTATTTTGTTTGACTAGTTGGTATATAATGGAATTCTGAGCTCAATTGACTTAAAAAGTCGAAGAAAAGCCTTTGACTGCTATGTATGGTGGCTAAGATTATTTACCCAAATGGTGATTAAATTGTGTTAAGTGTCACCAATTTTGACTTATGTAAGTCAACATAACATGTTTTTAAGTATGCATAGAATTAGAAGGCATAAACAAGCCAAAATTACCCCAATCATGCATCCAAATAAACTTTTTGACTGTGAAACCATGACCATTGTCTTACAAACATAACACCATTATAAACATATTAATTGTGTTAAACAAAACTCACAAACAATAACTTAAAATAATTGTTTATCTCAGTGACACATAAAGCCATTCGAACTACAACTTCTTTGGCAGCCCTTCTGTCACTCTTTTTCTTCTGACTACCAACCTCTTGGGTTGACTGTGACCCTCTTGGCTGATCGAGTTGAGCCTGAAAAAACTTGACTTGGTTCAACATCTGCAATACCCTCAGTTCTTGCCTTCTTGTTACCTTTCTCATTTGTACGCTTCTTTCTTGGACCTAAATATGCTCTTTGTTGTGACCTTTGTATCACATTTATTACAAGTGGCGCCTTTAACTTTCTTGAAAGCTTCCCATTCTTGACCATTGTTTTGATGTATTTCAGCCTTCCTATTTGTTCACTCTACTCTTCTATCCATTCATGCATGTAAAAAAAAAAAAAAAAAAAAAAAAAAAACTACTTTCAATCTATCCTCATTTGTATCACAACGGAGAAACGTGTACCCACCATCAATAATCATAAAAAAAACTGGGCGGCTTCACACGGATATAATACTAAAACTGGGGTGTAGTGGTGATTAACATCACCACTGTCAACTCAACGACACATCATCTTTTCACTTCACCACCAACAAGGTGTAATAAGACCACAACTAAACATTGCTACTTATACACAACTATACCTAAAAAAACCAACATCATACACACAACCAACACCACAAAGTCAATGGATCAATCATCAAACAAATGACTTATGCTCAAAACTGATCCATGACACGTTTGTGAATGAGATTTATTATACGGAGTCAAAACCAACTTCACCACCACCACCTCATTGTCAGGTCACTTTTTCTCTTTACATAACCAACTTCACTACCGACTTAGTTTAATAAGACAACCAACTTCACCATCAACTTTTATTTTATTTTTTTAATTTTATCGTAAAAAAACTGGGCGGCTTCACACGAAAATAATACTAAGACCGGTGTGTTTTCATAAGACTCCTTATACAGAATTTCATTGTGTTATTTTTCATAAGTCTCCTTATAGAGAATTCCATTGTGTTATTTACACTAAATGTAACTCAGTGTGTGTTTTCTGTATGATCTAGGGTTCTAAATGTGGTTTCATCGGGTGGGTGGATGAGTGGATCCCCCGATGTGCCAAATATATCTGGATGTAATTCCTGGCCTTTTAAGGGTTACGAATAAGCTCAAAGATGACCTAGAGGAGTATGTTATGATGTTAAGGGAATAAGAGCGATTGGCAAATAAGCTTAAGAAGTACTTGTTCATCGCTTGTGTTATGATCTTTGTCGTGTATAAGTATTTGGGTCTTGTTTGTTGTGTTTGTGGTAGTTTAGGTTGTTTGTATTTTGGTTATATTTATTTGGGATGTAGTTAATCCGTGTTTTGGAACGAGCTTTTGAATGTTAATGATATTATTAATGCTTTTGTAGTATTTGTTCATTTAGTTGTTATATTGTTCAAATGACAATATTTATATAACGGGTTAATTTGATATCATTTGTTGGTATTTAATGTATTTTGAGCTCAGTTGACTAAGATAATCAAAGGAAAACTTTAGCTATTATGTTTGACTAGTTGATATATAATGGGTAATTTTGAGCTCATCTGAGTTAAAAAGTCAAAGAACAGCCTTTGACTGCTATGTAAGGTGGCTAAGATTATTTACCCAAATACTGATTAAATTGTGTTAAGTGTCACCAATTTTGACTTATGTAAGTCAACATAACATATTTTAAGTTTGGATAGAATTAGAATCCATAAACATGCCAAAATTACCCCAATAATGCATCAAAATAAACTTTTTGATTGTGACGCCATGACCATTGTCTTATAAACATAACACCATTACAAACATATTAATTGTTTTAAACAACAACTCACAAACAATAACATAAAATAATTATTTATCTCAGTGACACATAAAGCCATTCAAACTGTAGCTTATTTGGCAGCCCTTCTGGCACTTTTTTTTTCTGACTACCAACCTCTTGGGTTGATTGTGACTCCCTTGGCTAAGTTGATCCTGAAACAACTTGACTTGGTTCACATATGCACACACCCTCAGTTCTTGCCTTCTTATTACCTTTCCCATTTTGCATGCTTATGTCTTGGACATGTACATGCTCTTTTGTTATGACACTTTGTATCACATTTATTACAAGTTTAAGTCTTTCACTTTCTTAAAAGCTTCCAATTCTTGACCACTGTCTTCAAGGTATTTTCAACCTTCTTTTCTTTGTTCACTCTCCTCATCTTCTTATCCATTCCTAAATGTAATTACCCAAAAAAAAAAAAAAAAAAAAAAAAACTACTTTTAATTTATACCCATTTGTATCACAACGGAGAAACATGTATCCACCATCAATAATCAAAAAAAACGGGTAGCTTCACACGGATATAATACTAAGACTCGATGTAGACATCACCACCGTCAACTCAATGACATGTCATATTTTCACTTCACCACCAACAAAGTGGAATAAGACCACCAACTAAACATTGCCATTTAAACACAACCATGCCTCAAAAAAATAAATAAATAAATAAATAATCACACACACAACCAACACCACAAGTAAATGGATCAATCATCAAACAAATTACTTATGCTCAAAACTGATCCATGAACACGTTTAATCCATGACAAGTTTGTGAATGGGATGTGTTATACAAAGCGCACGTCCTTTTTGCAGGCTAGTGGTAATAAGCAGTATTCACAACCAACTTCACCACCGCCACCTCATTGTCAGGTCACTTTCTCAAAACCGATCCATGACACATTTGTGAAAGGGATGTGTTATACACAGTACACATCCTTTTTGCAGGCTAGTGGTAATAAGGAGTAATCACAACCAACTTCACCACCACCACCTCATTGTCAGGTCATTTTCTCTCTTTACATAACTAACTTCACTACCAACTTAGTTTAATAAGACGACCAACTTCCCTTTTTCTTTGCTCCAAAACGTGTGCTATATAGATGTGTGTAACAACAAAGATGCGTGATAATAGGCTCAAAGACGCGTCTTCAATACCTTATATAGCCGGCTTATAGCTTATCTGGTTTTGGGCTTATGTTTCATAAACTTATTTTTTTGACTTATTTTAAAACTTTCTAACTATTATGTCATAATAAGCTTATTTAAACCAAAAAGATATAAAACAAGCCACAAAAAATAAACTTTTAAAATATAAGCCCAAAACTAAATAAGTTCGAAGCCAAACTATATGTTCAAACAAACACCCTAAAAAAAAAAAAAAGTAGTCACACGCTAGGTGTGCATGGTCTAAAAACCAGACCGGACCGGACCGAGACTCGATTTTGGCAAAAACCTTTGACCATTCGGTCCGGTCGTCACTTATCGGTCCGGCTCAACAAAAAATTAAATTTAAATTGAGGTTTTTCAGGATGAGAACCGACTAACCCAAAAGTTCGAGACGCAAAACCGACCAATATGGTCGGTCCCGTCTGTCGGCCTATGCTCACCCCTACACGCATACCTCGTGGCCTTCTATATAACAAACATTTCTTCACCCCCAAACCAAATCTCCCCGCCAATTCCCTCCCCAAACCCTAACCCCCAAAAAATGCCGATGAACCTAACGACCAACGGCATCCCGAAAATAATGCAAGGCGACACAAACTTAAAACCGTTACTACAAGTACTCGACGTCAACGTAATCAGCACTTCAAAGGAGCGTTACCGTATGATTGTATCCGATTCCGTTAATGCTCAACAAGCGATCATCGCGACTCAGTGTAATCATTTGGCGAAAAACGGCGTCGTTCGGAAAGGATCTGTTGTTCAGCTTGTTGAGTATATGTGTAGCGTTGCGCAAGGCCGACGGTATATATCATCTCTTCTTCGTTTCGTTTCGTTTTCATTTATTTGTTAATTTACTGTTTTATATGTTTATATAACTGTTTTTTATGAATTTGTAAGTGATTGTTGTAGAATTAGGGCTAAAATGACTTTATCAAGCTAATAGGCGTATGTATTTGTTGACGATTGCGTGTTACAAGTTTATGTGTTTATAACTGTTTTTGTATCAATTTGTAAGTGATTGTTGTAGATTTAGGGCTAAAATGACTTTATCGAGGCTAATAGGCGTGTAGTATGCTGTAAAGGATCTGTTGTTCAGCTTGTTGAGTATATGTGTAGTGTTGCGCAAGGACGACCGTATATCTCATCTCTTCTTCTTCATTTCATTTTCAGTTACTGTTTTATATGTTTATATAACTGTTTTTGTATGAATATGTGAGAGATTGTTGTAGAATTAGGGCTAAAATGACTTTATCAAGCTAATAGGCGTATTTATTTGTTGACGATTGCGTGTTACAAGTTTATGTGTTCGTTTATGAGTTAGGGGCTAAAATGACTTTATCGAAGCTAATAGGCGTATGTTAGTGTGCGTATAATATGTTGTTTAGTTTACGGAGTAGATAATTGTGTTTATAACTGTTTTTGTATGAATTTGTAAGTGATTGTTGTTGATTTAGGGCTAATATCAGTATATTTTCCGTAATTTTGCGTATCGACGGTATATCTTCATTTCCTATTGAATTAGTAAGTTATGTTTGTTAATAGTTGCGTGTTATGAGTTTTTATGTGTTTCTGTAGATTTAGGAAGCTAAATAGGTGTATGTTAATGTGCGTATAGTATGTTGTTCAGCTTACGGAGTATATTTGCTGTATATCGTCATTTCATCTTCTGTTTGCTAATAATTGTGTATGATCTGTGTATATGTATTTTTGTATGAATTTGTAAGAGGTTGTTGTAGATTTAGGGCTAAAATGAAGCTATTAGACGTAATTTTACGAATCGGCAGTATATCTTCATTTCCTATTGAATTTGTGAGAGATTGTTGTAGATTTAGGGCTAAAGGACTTTATAGAAGCTAATAGGCGTATTTGTTTGTTGACGATTGCGTGTTACAAGTTTATGTGTTCGTTTATGAGTTAGGGTTAATTTACTGTTTTAAAGTTTATATAACTGTTTTCGTATCAATTTGCAAGTGATTGTTGTAGATTTAGGGCTAAAATGACTTTATCGAGGCTAATAGGCGTATAGTATGCTGTAAAGGATCTGTTGTTCAGCTTATTGAGTATATCTGTAGTGTTGCGCAAGGCCGACGGTATATCTCATCTCTTTTTCTTTATTTCATCTTTATTTACTGCTTTATATGTTTATATAACTGTTTTTGTACGAATTTGTGAGAGATTGTTGTAGAATTAGGGCTAAAACTAGTATATTTGCCGTAATTTTACGAATCGGCAGTATATGAGCTATTTCTGTTTGCTAATAGTTGCGTGTTGTGAGTTTATATGTGTTTGTGTAGATTTAGGGCTTAAAATTGTGTATAGTATGTTGTTTAGCTTACGGAGTGTATAAATGTGTTTATAACTGTTTTTTATGAATTTGTGAGAGATTGTTGTAGAATTAGGGCCAAAATTAGTATATTTGCCGTATTTTTACGAATCGGCAGCATATCTTCATTTCCTATTGAATTTGTAAGAGATTGTTGTAGAATTAGGGCTAAATGACTTTATAGAAGCTAATAGGCGTATTTATATGTTGACGATTGCGTGTTAATAGTTTATGTGTTCGATTATGAGTTAGGGGTTAATTTACTGTTTTATATGTTTATAACTTTTTTTGTATGAATTTGTAAGTGATCGTTGTAGAATTAGGGCTAAAATTGGTATATTTGCTGTAATTTTTCGAATCGGAAGTATATCTTCATTTCCTATCGAATGAGTTAGGTCTGTTTGTTAATAGTTGCGTGTTATCAGTTTATATGTGTTTGTGTATGAATTTGTGAGAGATTGTTGTAGAATGAGGGCTAAAACGACTTTATGGAAGCTAATAGGTGTATGTATTTGTTGACGATTGCGTGTTACAAGTTTATGTGTTCGATTATGCGTTAGGGGTTAATTTACTGTTTTATGTGTTTATGAAACTGTTTGTGTATGAATTTTTGAGAGATTGCTGTAGATTCAGGGCTAACATGACTTTATCGAAGCTAATAGGCGTATAGTATGTTGTACATCAAAATCGACTGTACAACATCTTCATTTCGTTTTTAGTTATGTGTTTATAACTGTTTTTGTACCAATTTTTAAGAGATTGTTGTAGATTTAGGGCTAAAATGAATATATCGACTGTATTTGTAGCCCTTTTAAAATTGACTATATATCATCTTCATTTAGTTTTTAGTTACTTGTTATATTACAGTTTTATGAGTTTATAACTGTTTGTGTATGAATTTGTAAGAGATTGTTGTAGATCTAGGGCTAAAATGAAGCTAATGGACACGTGTATAGCCGTATAGTATTTTTTAGTTTACGGAGTGTGTTTGCTGTAATTATACGAATTGGCAGTATATGAGCTATTTGTTTGTTAATAGCTGCATGTTATGAGTTTATATGTGTTTGTGATGAGTTTGGGCGTTATCTGAGCTAAATAGGTGTATGCTAATTTGCGTATAGTATGTTGTTCAGCTTACGGAGTATATTTGCCGTATATCGGCATTTCATTTTCTGTTTGTTAATAATTGCGTATGATGAGTGTATATGTGTTTTTGTATGAAGATGTAAGAGATAGATGTATATGTGCTAATAGGCGTATGTTAATGTGCGTATTATTGCATCAAAATAGACTTTATATGTAGTCCTCTTCAAAATCGACTGTATAACATCTTCATTTAATTTTTTGCTACTTATGTCTGTTAGTTACTCTATGTATTTGTTGACGATTGCATGGTACAAGTGTATGTGTTTGTTTATGAGTTAGGGGTTAGGATGATAGAAATGGATGAATAATTTGAAATGAATTGTTGAAGCTACTGGAATTAGTTGATTGATGATGTTTACGCGTATAGTTAGTCACTGTTTCATGAGTTTATAACGGTTTGTGTATGAATTTGTAAGAGATTATTGTAGAATTAGGGCTAAAATGAAGCTAATAGGCGTACGTTAATGTGCATATTGTATATCGTCATTTCATCTTCGGTTTTCAGTTTGTTAATGATTGCGTGTTATAAGTTTATATGCCATAATATTCCAAAATGCAAGTATAGCATCATTTCTGTTGAATTAGTTGTTTCTGTTTGTTAATAATTGTGTGTTATGAGTTTATATGTAAATTTGTACGTTATTGTAGGTTTACGACTGAAATGAAGCTAATAGATGTCTGTTAACGTGCTTGTTATGAGTTTATATGTGTGTGTGTATGAGTTTGTAAGCGATTGCTGTAGATTTAGGGCTAAAGTGAGTTTATGGAAGCTAATAGACGTAGATCATTAATGATGTGAATGTGCGTATATCAAATATAGGTGAATTGATGTTATGTTGTTGTTTGTTTTGTAACTGTATGAGATTGATGTAGAATTCGAGCTTAAGCTTGCACATGATGGGTGGCTTGAAATGAATTTAATGAAGCTACTAGAATTAGATCATTGACGATGTTAATGTGCGTATAGTGTGCCGTTGTATGATATAGGTGAAATTGATGTATGTGTCAGTACAGCTGTAATAGATTGTAGGAAATACACTTTTGCGTCTCGCACATGATTTGCTGATGTTATGCTGTGTCCGTGCATAGGTCAATAGCAGATGTTCTGCTGTTTCCGTGCTAGTACTAGGCTTGGATCATTGAAAATTTGATCACTCAAAATACAAGTGTACACGCCTGTTTGCCTTGAAAGTTTGAATATATGGTCAATATAGGTTGTTACATTTATATACATGTGTTTGTCACCTAAATAACTAGCCAGTACACTTTGAAATATATTTAGATGCTGCGGCCATTCTTATCGCTCAAAAGTTTGTTCTGTATTGAGATCAGACCGTGCTTTTGGTCTTCGAGTGCTGTTAATGATCGCTCCATTACTCTTCTCTTTAATAAAAGCTAATTAGCCATAACGTGTTAAGTAATTACCGAGCGGTATGATGAGCCTTATTCATAAACTAATTATTAAACACTGCGATTATCCATGCCCAATCAGCTATGAGCGAACTATTCAGTATTCAGTTAAAGCAAATGAACAAAGGTACAATTAACATGTGATTACTAGGACAAATTTACCTCTAAATGTTTGATTAGGTATATAATATTGTTTTATATAAAACACTGGAAGACTGGTTAAATTGGGAGAATTGAGAACTTGGTCTTGGAACCAAGAAGCTCAATGATGAGCATAGTACTTCATGGTGACGTCAAACTGTTAAACATTAGCAACAATCAAGGTGTTCTAGTTATATCTATATAGGTTTTAGGTTTTGAACCATCGTTGGGTCCTCAAATAAGTTGCAACACTAAAGGAAGTGACAGTAAAGCTGCATTTTCTTCTATCCCGCTGAAAACTTTGAGAATCTTTAAAGTAGAATTTGAACTAGTTCTGCTAGAGTGAAGCTTATTTAGGAGATGCATAAGCAGTAGAGCACAGCAAGTTCTTGGTCTAGTGTGTGTTTATCAGTGGTCAGCTATAAATTACAGCTGAAGTGAAGTAATTAACTTCTCTTCATCTCCCATGTATAAAACTGACATGACGTAACTATCATTCTATGGGCAAAAATGGATTTATAATGATCTAAGTATTCTTCCTTGCTTCAATTGATGTCTTATAACTTGCAATCTCGTGTTGGTGATGCTCTACACTTACCTGTATCAGTTTATATTCTGTTTCTTTTTATTGCAAACACAAGCTATCCGTGATCGTAGCAATGTAATTTTATGGTTCTCTATAAACGATGTAAATGTATGAAGCAATGGGTAAAATATATTTGGTGTATATTGTGGCAGAAAGATAACTTCTATCTATTCTGTGTTTGAAATTATAGATTTGTGCTTCCTTGTTTGTCTCTCAATGATTGATACTCTTCGTTCATTCTATGCAGGGTTATTATTGTTCTAAACATGGAGATTATAATGCCTGAATGTGAAATCATTGGGAACCCACGTGAGTTCCAGCCTTCCAATCCAGTTTCTAATGGTGTTTCTCAGCAAACAACGATGCCCTCTTTTAATCGTTCGAGTGTAACAAACATGAGTAGCAACACTCAAACCTTCCGACCAACTATTCAACCTGCATACCAACCACCTCCTATGTACAAAAGCCATGGATCAATAATGAAGAACGAGGCACCAGCACGCATCATCCCGATTTCTGCTCTTAACCCTTACCAAGGTCGATGGGCTATTAAGGCAAGAGTTACTGCAAAAGGAGATCTCCGTCGCTACAACAACGCAAAAGGAGACGGAAAAGTTTTCTCTTTTGACCTTCTTGATTCGGATGGTGGGGAAATACGCGTGACCTGTTTTAACACTGTTGTTGATCAATTCTATGAAGTCATTGATGTTGGGAAAGTCTACATGATATCAAAAGGTAGTTTAAAACCAGCTAAGAAAAACTTCAACCATCTGAACAATGAATGGGAGATTTTCCTGGAAACCTCTTCGACTATAGATCTTTGCCCAGATGAAGATGCCTCGATACCACAACAGCAATTCTCTTTTAAGCCCATCAATGAGATTGAGACTGCTGAGAATAATGCAATCATAGATGTAATTGGTGTTGTGACAAAAGTCGACCCTTCTGTTCCTATCCAAAGAAAGAATGGAATCGAGACTCAGAAAAGGACTATTAAGCTAAATGATCAGTCAGGTAGAAGCGTAGAACTAACAATGTGGGGAGAGTTCTGCAATAGGGAAGGTCAACAACTTCAAGAGATGTTCAATTCTGGTTTGTCACCTGTGTTAGCTGTGAAAGCTGGAAGAATTAACGACTTCAGTGGAAAATCAGTCGGGACTGTTTCGTCAACTCAACTATTCATAGATCCAGATTCTTCAGAGGCCAACAATCTGAGAGCTTGGTTTGATAGAGGCGGCAAAGATTTAGCTTCTCAGTCCATCTCACGAGATTTGCCAGTGGGATCAAAAAATGAAGTTCGTAAAACAATCTCACAGATCAAGGCAGAAGGCCTTGGGAGATCAGATAAACCAGATTGGGTCACTGTAAAAGCAACTGTAACTTTCATCAAAACAGACAACTTTTGTTACACCGCCTGCCCGTTACAAATTGGAGACCGACAGTGCAACAAGAAAGTGACCAAATCAGGGTCAACATGGCAATGTGATCGCTGCAACCAAGAATTTGAGGAATGTGACTACAAGTATCTTCTTCAATGTCAAGTCCAAGATCACACTGGATTGACATGGGTGACTGCTTTTCAAGAAGCTGGAGAACAAATTCTGGGTCGCACCGCAAAAGAGCTCTACATGTTGAAAAGCCAAGTGCAGGATGATGAGCGTTTTGCAAATGTTGTCAAAAGCTGTCTCTTTGCAGAGGTACTTCTGAAGCTGAAAATCAAAGAAGAAACATATGGTGATGAACAAAGGGTGAAAGTTACTGTCATCAAGGTCGACAAGATGAATTACTCTTCCAACACCAAGTATCTGTTGGAATTGATCCCGAAATCCTATTAGGATTTGAGGTAAATACATTGATCAGCAAAGTCTTAAAATTCTTAGATATAACTCTTTACATTTAAATCTGCCACTTCAAGTGAAATTTATGTTGACTGGCGAAGTCTTTAGATTCCTAGATATATAACTCTTAACATATAAATCTGCCACTTCGAGTGAAATTTATGTTGATTGCGCTTTTTAGATGCTCTCTTGTTTATCTCATTGTTTTCTTAATCTGTTATTAGAGCATAGATGTATTGCAGTAGGTCATTTGAATAGGATTCATAAGTATTAAACAAGAATTATAATGGCATGTTGCTCTAATTAGACGATTACATGTACCATTGAAGTGGTTAGAGCCGCTGAACTCTGCACAATGAAACCGTGCAGCAGGCCTTGAGGATGAAAGGTCTCACTGGCAATGGGTTAGAAAGGATGTCGTTTATCACCTTATTGTGCGGAGTATCTTAAAATTAGGGGTGATCATTCGGTCTAACCCGACCCGACCCGACAAACCCGAAACCCGAAATTCGGAAAAATCTCGAACTGAAACCGAACCGAGAAAACTCGGTTTTTCTCGGTTTCGGTTTTAGTCGTTTTTTTTGCTCAAACCGAACCGAACCAACCCGACCGAAACCCGAACTCGGTAAAATCTGGAACCGAAATAGAAACGAGAAAACTCGGTTTTGGTTCGGTCGGCTCGGTTTTGTCGGTTTGTCGGTTTCGATTCGGGTTAGACTCGGTTTTGCTCAGCCCTACTTAAAATATCACAGTCAGTTCAGTTTCCTGCATCACATTATGTTTTTATGTAATCTTTTTATAACTTGGCATATGTTCAAATAATTAAAACTTTTTTCTTTCTTATAATTTTATAAACTTATGATCTTTAAAACATTTTTCTTTCTAGTACAGCAATTATTTTGGATGTTACTTTTTTAATTTCATATACTACATTATCCTACTGAAATATTTTTATTTTGTACTACATCAATAGAATATGCACAACAGGACAAGACTTCAACTAGTTATATTTATCCACAAACATAGTATATCTGAAAGTAGAAAGTTTATAGGACCACCTTTCCCAGGCAAATCACTCCACACACGTACACACAAAAATTATCTTTCCAAATGAAAATCTATCTAAATGTCCTACTACCAGAAACCATCACCTCACCACCACCACCACCTTCACCGTCGCTGCCGCCGCAAAAACCAAACCTCCCCATGCTATACTACGGCATGGCCGTCGTAGCAACTGCAACCATCATCCTAGCCATCTACCACATAGTCATGGTGCGGTGGTGCACCATGCGATACCAACGCCGCTTACAACAACAGACTCAGCTCACCCGCAGAAGACTAACTCCCACTCCCACGACACCTAACAACACCATGTCAACACCATCTCCGTCACGTGGAGCAGCCGTAAGCTTGGTGCCAAGTTTCAAGTACACGAAACAAGTGGAAAATGACACTGAGTGTTCTGTTTGTTTGTCGGTTTTTGAAGAAGGTGAAGAAGTGAGGAAATTGCCTTTGTGTGGTCATTGTTTTCATGCTTCATGTATTGACATGTGGTTGTGTTCTCATATTCATTGCCCACTTTGCCGGGCTCCGGTGGTCGAGCCACCACCACCACCACCACCGCCACCACTGCCGGCGCCGGAGCTGGGAAGCTCTTCTGTATGATTAGTTTGTAAAAATGGATAGCTAGATCAAGACATAAGGCTGCCCCCAATAGAGCATAACGATCGACTTTGAGGATCGATTCCCGATCGATTCCCATCGATCTCCTTGTTGTGAGGAATCGATCGTGGGTGACTTTTACAAAACTTGGTCGTGATGCCGATCGATAATCGTTTGGTTTGTGTGTATTTATTAAATATAAAGGTATTTTTGCGGGTATGTTTTTTAGTAGTGTAGAGGCCGTCTTTGGGCGTGAGATCGAATCGAAGGTCATTGGAGAGAGAAAACGGCGTGGCGGGAAAAATAGGAGGGATTGACTCCTTACTGGGGGCAGCCTAAGATTTTATTTTTTTATTTTTTAATTTTTTAGTAGATCGCGTACATTTGAGTCAAAAACTTAGCTCGTTGTTTCAGATGACGTGAACCTGAACAGAAAAAACATGGTCACCATCAATATATAGTAAAAGAGTTTTTAGGATAGAATGAAAAGTTAGTAAAAAAGAATGCGACATAATGATCATTTTTATGTATCTATATATAGTAAATGAGTTTGTTGTACATAAATGTATATTATTTCTGTTTCAAATTAAATGTTTAACTTTTATTTTGGTTTATATCATAGTGAATTTTGTCAGATCAAAATGTTCTTATTGATGTATAATATAAAATGAGAAAATTTTAAAAGAGACATATAGAAATAATATTACCAAAATAAACCTGAATCTTGTGTCACAAAAACTACTTTAAGCGCAAATTGCTTTCTCCCAACTTTTTTTCAAGGCCCACGCTTTAGATCATTCACGTATACATTAAGATCAATCTGAAGTCAACACGTGGCGAGATAAGTATGCAATTTTTTGCTCTCTTGTGTTTTGCGCTCCCAATTTTGAAGCTTTACTTGGTTTAGTGGGGACGGAGAGCAAAATTTTTGCTTCTCCCAATTTTGAGATTATGTGGACGATATAGTGATGTGATATCTGGAGAAGAAATATTTGCTTCTCCCTCAAGTTTTTGCACTCCACTATCTTTTATTACTTATTCACCCGCTTTTTTTAACTAATAATAAAATATTTAAAAAAAACGGCTTTTTCCTTTTTTTCTTTTTTGGGAGCGAAATATAAGGGAGAGCAAAACAATTTATGCTCTGTACTTTTTAATTAATATCATGTGGAAAAATTGCGCCAGGTAGTTTTTGAAACCGAATTTAAAGGTAGTTTTTGTAGAACTCATACGCCAAATGACATTTTGGTAATAAGTTTTATAAAATTGCATTTTATTAACATTTTAGTTGCGACAATGAAATTACTGAATTACTAGTGTGTTTCTAAGCTTTAAAATAGAGAGATTTATTTCGTGAATAGTGTATTGTAATGTTTCATTTGCATATATATGTATATGCCGAAAGATACAAAATTGCATATATATCTAATGTTTAAAATGGTATAAGAATTAAAAAAAAAAAAAAAAAAAAAAAAAAAACGAGTGACCAAAACGAGTATAGCACACAATTAATCAAAGATCGATGACGTAGGGTCGGCACATGCCTTTTTGGAGAGCTAAATAAGCTTACCTTGGACATTTATCAAGTACATATATTTTTGTTTGGCGTTTTTGTAAAATAATTAGACCAATTGTAGTGGTGAATGAAACCACCACCGTCACATCGCCACACATGAACGTTTAATTTTGTCACTAAACAAACACCGAATACTTGTAATTTTATAAAACTTAAATATCTTTGAATCAAATTTGTGACCAAACCACATAAAACACAAGCACCACTCGTGATGCTTTAGGTTGTAACAACTAATCCCAAGTGGATAAACACAAGCACCACGCGTGGTGGTGTTGGGTTGTAACAACTAATCACATGTGGATGGAACTCTTCATATGTCGTGATAACGGACGGTCTTATGTTTCTTTGGCATAGCTAAAGTTTAGGCCTTGTCCAAACAGTCAATATACATGTACATATATAAACTGATTCATGTAAATAACCACTCGAAGTTGCAAACAGATTGCTAGAGTTCTAGTAGACAATGTTTAAAATTTTTTGAGAATATATACAAATTATTGACTTAGATGATAATATCACTATTATATTAAATATAACCGTGTATTACAAATAAAGCCAACAACACTATACTAGTCTCAATTTACACATGCCAACTACAGCACAATATATAACTAAGCAGAAATAATTGCCTTCACCCGATGTGGGAACATACAATTACACCTTTGAATAGATCCACATAAAACTTCCACTCAAAACTCTCACTCGTTGATGTGTCAACGGACGATTGGCTTTTGTGCGATGTGGATACCACATAAAAGCAATCACCCGCTGACACGTCAACGAGTGAGAGTTTTGAGTGGGAGTTTTTATGTGGGTGTAGCAAACCCCTTGAATAGGATGTGTGTTTTTTTATGGTTATTCTTTCTAGACTAGAGGTGTTCAAAAATTTTAACTATCTATCTCGACACGGATAGTTCATTTTACTATTCGAAACCAAACCGTAGTAAGCGTGTAACCGCATATGGGCATTCTAAATGAAATGATTCATCATCGCAGTCAGTCACGGTTAAACATTCCAAAAAAATAATCGAATCGAATTCGATGAACAATAATATTTCTTAGAATGTAAATGTCATTGTAGTAAATTTAAATATCATTGAAGAGATTAAAGTGATAGAAAAGTTGTTCTTTCAGAATAAAAAATTGAAATTATTATATGTGACAAAAAAACAAAAACTATTTATTTAATGTTTATAAGTTACGATCACTTTAATTAACACTGTTTACTTGATACTTTTTACAATTTTTACGAATGTTTTGAAAAAAAAATATGAATGGTTTCGGTTAGGATACCACAGATAAGTGAAAGTAATAACCAAAATCGGTTAGGATACCACAGATAAGTGAAAGTAATAACCGAAATCGGACCGTAAAAACATGTTTTTCTGGTTTTGGGATTTCTCGATTTCGGTTTCTTCGGTTATTGGTTTATTGCGTTTTCAGATTGAGCGAATCGGCTCGTTTTGTCGATTTCTTGGATTTTTGAACATCCCTATATTGGACTATTGGTAGTACTAAAATGTAGTTTGACTACGCGACGTAATGATCATTTTCATGAATCTATATATAGTAAAAGAGTATGCTGTGCATAAATGTATACTATTTCTGTTTCAAAATAGTTGTTTAACTTTTATTTTGGTTTACATCATAGTGAAATTTTGTGTAATCAAAATGTTTTTATTGATGTATTATATAAAAATTGCATTTTATTAACATTTTTAGTTGCGACAATGAAATTACTAAATTACTAGTGTGTTTCTAAGCTTTTAAATAGAGAAATTTATTTCGTGAATAGTGTATGTAATGTTTTAAACGGTATAAAAATATAAAACGTTACTTTTAAGTTGTAACTTGATCGTGACGACTCTTGAAGTATTACTAACCTAAGCTTATTTTAGTGAATTAAATAAATGAGAGGGGGTACCCGCGCGTTGCCGCAAGAATGTTGTGTTAATCTGAATTCGAAATGAAATGATTAAAATAAAAGCATTTTTATTATTAAGGACTAAATATGCAAAATGTCGATAACCGCAAATTTAATTTTTTTTCCCATTGACCACGGAAGTTCACCTGCGACGACTCCAGACTATTCAAAAGATAGTCGTCCTAACGACTCGCAATGTTGAGTCGGATACTTAGGTAAAAAAGAAAAAAAAATTACTATTCAAAGATTCAAAGCACTGTTATGCTACAGTGCTTTGAATGGTAACAAAAAATTGCCCTTTAATATATAGTATAATACGAGTATAGCACAATCTGTTAAAAGCCACCTTCCGACCGATGCCTTTTTTGAGAGCTAAAGAAGCTTACACAACAGGTAACGACGGCTCGGTCTTGGGCGCCCAAGACACGTTTTCACCTATTAGGTTCATCTCGTTAGACGCATATTTAAAAGAAAAATGAGAGGACTCGGTCGACTACAAGACCGAGTGTGAGAGAGTTTGTGTGGGTTTAAATGAGTTGTGTAAATTGTTATTTTGTTTATGTGTGACTTATGATTTTGTTTATGGGATAAAGTTGATTGACTTACTTCGTTACGTAGTTTGTAGTAAAAAGAGAAAGTTGAAGAAATGATAACTCCAACAATTTCTTTTCACAATGCTTCCTTATTTCTAGGAATTAGTCACTTCAACAGCCTTCGATGGTTATACGGGTATCCAAAATATAAACGATATGGATGTTTGTTGTCCCAAACATTCTTTTAGTCCCAAGCCTGCTAAAGAAAGGGATAATTTTTAACAAAGTTTTCGTGTTATTGATTCTTAGGTGTAGTGCTTCTTCCCTTCTGCTGCCTATTGGTACTAGTGGACTGATAGTTGAATAGGAGGATTACGATGACTATAGCCGTTGGTAAATTTACCAAAGACGAAAAAAATTTGTTTGATATTATGGATGACTACTTACGTAACGATTGTTTAGTTTTGTAAGTTGTCCGGCCTATTGCTATTTTCTTGTGCCTATTTTGCTGTAGGGAGTTGGTTCACGGGTACGACAACTTTTGTAACTTCATGACATACACATGGATTAGCCAATTCTTATTTGAAAGGCTGCAATTTCTGTTGTTGATGTTACAAAGATGAATTTGGCTTAAAAGCTTCTTATTACACTTTATTCTTACATTTATGATCAAATGTACCATTTGGCATAACTATAGTTCTTGGCAAAAGCAACTAGATTAGGGTATACTAGTGACTAAAATCACCACCGTCACACCAACTATACATCAATATTCACTAGTATATCACTAAACAAAAACCAAACAACAGTAATCTCACACAAGTTAAATACTTTTTCCGCTTTAAAATTATTGTCGAAGACAAAATTACACAATTTTATAAAAGCGATACCACTATAATTTTCAACAACTCAAATAGAATAATCCTCACTTAACTTATCTTTTTATTACTTAGAAAGGAAAGAGGCAATTATTTTGATACATTCTAAAAAAATATCGATTATAATATTGAAACGTAGGGAGTAATTATTTTATACAAATTTATTTTACATTAAACTTATATAAAAATAAAAGTTTTGAGCAAAAAAAAAGAAAGATATAAAACTTTAGTAAGATTACACATTTAAACATTTGTATTAAAAAATTAGATAAAAAAAAAAAACAAACAAAATAACCGACCTACACCCCACGGCTCACGGTGCCCAACCCCACCCCACCTATCTTTTTCCTCATCACGTGTCGGCTTAAAGGCCATTACAACCGTCTTATATTTTTTAGATCATGATTTATGTTAATAATCGTGTCGTCTCGAAGATGAAAGAATCATTTAGTTAAGGGTCTAGTAAACAATGTTTGCGGAACCCTAGGTTTGGTTTGAAGGCTTAATTCATCTTGGTTATAGTGTTTTGATTGGAAAAGTTTAATTTTTTGTAGAGTTTCAAGGAAGCGGTTTGAGTCTCATACTATTTTCGTGTATGCGGTTTGATGTCATTTGGGTGCGATTTGATCTGATCAAGGAAGCGATTTGTCAAGTTCTTGGATGCGGTTTGTCTAGATTCATTGTATCGGAAGCGGTTTGACTTAAGCGGTTTGACTTAAGCGGTTTACGTAAGTGGTTTGACATAAGCGGTTTGACTTAAGCGGTTTGACTCAAGCGGTTTGTCTTTAGCGGTTTGACTTAAGCGGTTTGACTCTGCGGTTTGTCTTGACGGTTTGATCTAAGCGGTTTGGTAAGAAGCGGTTTGAGTTAAGCGGTTTGATAAGCGGTTTGATAAAAGCATTTGATTTAAGCGGTTTGTATTCCGGCGGTTTGACAATCCTGCGATTTGACCAATGCGATTTGAACACTGCGATTTAATCGAAATAAGCGAGTTTTGACTTTTACGGTTTGACTATTTGCGTTTGGACCACTTGCGGCTTGACCAAAGTTGACTTTTACGTCAAAACTTCAAACGACCATAACTTTGAACCAGAATCTCCGTTTTGGTGAAATACTGTCAAAATGACCGAATAACTGAACATATAGGAACCAGTTAGAACTAGTTAAGAACTAGATATTTCAGCTAGAACCAGTTAGAACCAATTAAGAAAATGCTATTTTAGCCAAGAACCAGTTAGATCCAGCTAAGAACTGCCTATTCCTGTTAGGATTTAGAAAATTCATAGTGAAGTGTCGGTCACTACAACTATTGTCTAGCATATGTTAGCTCGTAAACATTACATTATTTTCTAGGTTCGAATTCTATACCCTAAAAGTGTTAAAGTTTGAATTTTGATAGTACTTTTGTGTTTAGAATCATCATAAGTGTTTAGGTTTTGGTTTGAAGGCTTAATTCATCTTGGTTATAGTGTTTTGGATTGGAAAACTTTAGTTTTTGAAGAGTTTCAAGGAAGCGGTATGAGTCTCGTACTATTTTCGTGTATGCGGTTTGATGTCATTTGGGTGCGATTTGATATGATCAAGGAAGCGATTTGTCAAGTTCTTGGATGCGGTTTTTCTAGATTCATTGTATCGGAAGCGGTTTGACTTAAGCAGTTTGACTTAAGCGGTTTACGTAAGTGGGTTGACAAAAGCGGTTTGACTTAAGCGGTTTGTCTTTAGCAGTTTGACATAAGCGGTTTGACTTAAGCAGTTTGACTCAAGCGGTTTGTCTTGACGGTTTGATCTAAGCGGTTTGAGTTGAGCGGTTTGATAAAGCGGTTTGATAAAAGCGCTTGATTTAAGCGGTTTGTATTCCAAACTATTTGACACTCCTGCGATTTGACCAATGCGATTTGAACACCGCGATTTGATCAAAAATTGAGTTTTGACTATTTGCATTTTGACAACTTGCGGCTTGACCAAAGTTAACTTTTACGTCAAAACTTCAAACGGCCATAACTTTTGAACCAGAACTCGTTTCGGTAAATACTATCAAAATGACCGAACGACTGAACATATAGGAAAAGTTAGAACTAGTTAAGAACTGGATATTCCGGCTAGAACCAGTTAGAACCGATTAAGAAAATGCTAATTTAGCCAAGAACCGCTTAGATCCACTAAGAACCGCTTATTCTGTTAGGATTTAGAAAATCCTAGTGAAGTGTTGGTCACCACAACTATTGTCTAGCATATGTTAGCTCGTAGACATTACGTTATCTATTAGTTAGTTAGTTAGTTAGAGTAACACCGTGGAGGATGGACGGTCTTTACCCACTGTATGCTCGATCCACACCCGACGGAGCGTATTATGTAAAACTATAAATACCTCCGCCTCCCAAGGTAGGGTTGAACGTTCATTTCTTAATCTAACCTTCTCTTTGTTTACTCTCACTTTCTCTCTCTAGAAAGGATCCCATCTCCCACTTTCTCTCTCGAAGTTTCTTGCTAAGATTCGAACCATATAATTGATTGTTTGTGTGTTAAAATATCCAATATCCAACAATTGGTATCAAGAGCCATGGTTAGATCATAAAGACTAGTTATTTGTGTGTTTTGTTGGCTCAAATTCTATACCCTAAAAGTGTTAAAGTTTGAATTTTGATAGTACTTTTGTGTTTAGAATCATCATAAGTGCTTTGGTTTTGGTTTGGAAGGCTTAATTCATCTTGGTTATAGTGTTTTAGATTGGAAAAGTTTAGTTTTTGAAGAGTTTCAAGGAAGCGGTTTGAGTCTCGTATTATTTTCGTGTATGCGATTTGATGTCATTTGGGTGCGATTTGATCTGATCAAGGAAGGGATTTGTCAAGTTCTTGGATGCGGTTTGTCTAGATTCATTGTATCGGAAGCGTTTTGAATTAAGCGGTTTGACTTAAGCGGTTTGACATAAGCGGTTTGAATTAAGCGGTTTGACTCAAGCGGTTTGTCTTTAGCGGTTTGACATAAGCGGTTTTACTTAAGTGTTTTGACTCAAGCTGTCTTCAGCGGTTTGATCTAAGCGGTTTGATAAGAAGCGGTTTGAGTTAAGCGGTTTGATAAGAAGCGGTTTGATAAAAAGCAGTTTGATTTAAGCGGTTTGTATTCCAGCGGTTTGACAATCCTGCGATTTGACTAATGCGATTTGATCAAAAAAACTGAGTTTTGACTTTTACGGTTTGACTATTTGCGTTTTGACCACTTCCGGCTTTACCAAAGTTGACTTTTTACGTCAAAACTTTAAACGGCCATAACTTTTGAACCGTAACTCCGTTTTCAGTGAAATACCTGTCAAAATGACCGGAACAGCCTGAACTAGTCGGAAACAGCTAGAACTAATTAAGAACCGGATATTCTAGCCAAGAACCATTTTGAACCAGTTAAGAAAATGTTATTTTGGCCAAGAAACAGTTAAATCCAGCTAAGAACTGCCTATTCCTGTTAGGATTTAGAAAATCCATAGTGAAGTGTCAGTCACCACAACTATAAATACCCTCTACCTCCCAAGGTAGAGGGTTGGACGTTTCATTTCTTAATCTAACATTCTCTTTGTTTTTCTCTCACTTCTCTCTAGAAAGGATCCCATCTCCCACTTTCTCTCTAAGTTTCTTGCTAAGTTTCAACCATATAATTGATTGTTTGTGTTACAATAACCAATATCCAACAATTGGTATAAAGAGCCATGGTTAGATCATCAAGATTGGTTATTTGTGTGTTTTGTTGGTTCGAATTCTATACCCTAAAAGTGTTAAAGTTTGAATTTTGATAGTACTTTTGTGTTTAGAATCATCATAAGTGCTTAGGTTTTGGTTTGGAAGGCTTAATTCATCTTGGTTATAGTGTTTTGGATTGGAAAAGTTTAGTTTTTGAAGAGTTTCAAGGAAGCGGTTTGAGTCTCGTACTATTTTCGTGTATGCGGTTTGATGTCATTTGGGTGCGATTTGATCATATCAAGGAAGCGATTTGTCAAGTTATTGGGTGCGGTTTGTCTAGATTCGTTGTATCAGAAGTGGTTTGACTTAAGCGGTTTACGTAAGCGGTTTGACATAAGCGGTTTGACTCAGCGGTTTGTCTTGACGGTTTGATAAGAAGCGGTTTGAGTTAAGGAGAAGATAAATCCAAATCGTCAATCTACCAAAGCGGTTTCCTAGTTGTGGTGTGCTCAAACATGATGCTCTTTTCTTCTTTGCGTGGAATTCACATTGAACTCGTAAGGGATACAACAAGGATCTGTAAATGACAATAAACAATGTGAGAATTCATGACAAAACAATAGAAAAAACAAATTTACAAAAGGTGTTGTACAAATAACAAGATATATAAAATTCATGAGAATCATATTGAAGTTCAAATGTAGACTCATTACTTATATAACAGTCAACCATCTAAACCAAAATGAATCCAATGAGCATTTCTTTTTGAAATCTAACACGACGGAAAGAATATTGTAAGCATATCGTTATTAAAATCGTTTCCAAGGATTGTACAAAGATTAAAAAGAAAACATTAACCTGTCTAATAGAAATAAGTCACTAATAATAACGATAGAATAATAAACAAAATTTTAAAGGAACTTCTTCATGATCGACATGGATATGGAGGGTGGGAAGGGAAAGTATGAAAGAGGTTTTGGGTGAAGGTCTTAAAATGAGGAGGGTGGGTTACAGTTGGATGAGATTGAGATTATAGGTGAGACTAAAATTTTGATTTTCAAATGGGCGTCAAATTCCTCCGCCATAATTTTAGTTTTCTTTTATTAAAGTTAATTACTCCATATGAAGAATAATATAAAAGACTTGAAACGTTTTAAGAAAAATAGATATGTGTTTGGATGTAAAATATTTAGGTTTGACAGATCGTGACCAGGATCACCGGTCATCGCTTTTCTCTCTCGGTGATCAAAAGACGCACCAAAGTTCGCCACAATCAATGACCGCCATTTTTTTTCAATTCAAACATTTTAAACAATAAATTTAAATTAACTAAAATTAAAAACATTACAATATTAAATTCAAATAAACTTTAAAAACATTACGTAATTTTTTTAAAGGTTTTTTTTTTTTTTTTTTTTTTTTTTTTTTACGGTAACAATTGTGACTTAGAAATGTTGATTGAAATTGTGTGTTTTAGAAGTGTGTTTGAGTTAGTTTTATAGAATGTAAAAGTGGTAAAGTTGTTTTTATTTATTTTTTATTTTTTTAAATATAATTTTTGTTTAAACTGTAACAATTTTGGAAAAAAGAGTGTGTTTCAAAATCGCTTGAAAATCCAACCGATACTCAATTTTTTTGTGCCTCGACCGATGTCGCGACCCACACCACACTCGTTCCGACCGATTTAAATATCGATCGTGGTCTATTTTTTTTATGACCAACCGATTAAAAAAGTTCCACTGTGTCTAGCCTTATAGCATCTTATCCGTGCGTTGCTCCATGTAATTAAACTTTTCGATGAGCAATACTTTTTTTATTATAAGTTTTTTGTAACAATAACTTTGCAAATGATGGTAAAACCATCTCATCAAGCTTATTAATATTATGCGCCCAAATGGGATGCAATTTGACTATAAGCATGTTTTGAATAAAATAGAGATTTTTAATCAATATATAAAAACATTGTTGGTTTTGGGATGTATTTCTTAAATTGTAAATGTTTTTCACAAAAGAAATTATTTTCAAATGTTCTTGTGTGCAAGAACGATTGCTAAGAAGGAAGAAAAACCGATGGTTGTTTTTAGGATTGTATTATATGCATAAAATTAAGGAGCATTATTGTTTCAAACTTATTTTAACAAATACTAAAATTATTGAAATTTTAATAGAAAGAGAGGTTCATCTAATGTTTTGAAACCCGGGTCGACCCGGGCTAGGTTAACCAGTTGAACCGGTTCTGGCAAAAAAAATGGTAAAAAATTTGGGTTTTTAAAACGGGTTTTTAAAAAATCGGATTTTGAGTGACCTAGGTCAACCCGGTTCTCGAAACCCAACCAGGTTTGGTTTTTTTCATTTTTTTTTAATAAAAAAACAGGTTGACCCGGTGATCGAACCGGGTTGATTTGGTGGTGAACCAGTTGACCCGGTTGAAGAATATAGTTTTTATAATTGAAAGCCGGGTTAACTCAACGGTTGAACCGATAACTCGATGACTCGACCGGATCAATCAAAACCCGATTTTCAAAACATTGATTTCATCTATATAATAGTATGATAAGGGATTAAAAGTACGAATAATTGTTAAACGTTATAGTAATACAAAGTAACAAGACAATCATGTATCTTTTTCTTACTTGGTATAAACTAGTTTATAAACCCGTGTATATAAGGTTGTCACAATCAATTCAAATTACAAATAGTACTCACCAAAAAATAATCGTAATCAATTAGCATATTGAACAACACTGATTATTTACTTTAGTGACCTACGAACAACAGATTTTCCGACTTAGTTGTGCACACAACCCTCAAATCACACACATAAAATTACTTATAACAAAACACATGATATATAAATGCCTTGCATATGACCATTTTAAACTAGCTAAAAAATATAAATCATAACAAATTTCTTATTAGATATATATGGGTGAATCTATGCTCAAGTTACCCATACATACAAAGTACCCACAAAAAGTATTATGGGTAAGCCGTGTGCGTATCTTTACCCATAGATTATCCACAAAAAAATTACCCACAAACAAAAAGGAATTGTGTAATTCGTGGGTATAATAAATATACCCACGACATTACCCACACATTATCTCGTGATGACTTAGTTCGTGGGTAGTATGTGGGAAATATTTTACCGGGAATAATTCACCCACAAATTACACACTAAGTTTAACCGCATGGGTACTTTCATGGGTAAAGTTGTGGGAAATTTGAGGTAACGTTTGTCCCATTTCTTATTCCGTATTTGTGGGTATTTCATGTGAAATTGGTGGGTAAATACCCATTAATCAATATATGTGGGTAATTTGGTGGGTAATTAACAAGATTCTTGTAGTGATATTTCGTGCATCATGAACGTCATTCTAGGATATGTTCTAGCATGGATGCTAATAGATTAAATAAATATACAATTATTATTTTCCCAATCTTGATTCAACCATGAATCATCATCATAAATTTATTATAGATTGCATCTCTAAATTGTTTAATTTGCATCTTAATCATCATCATCCTCATGTCATCAAAAGTTGTAATTATAACATCATACGTATTCGAACTTTCATCGTTAATGCATATCCGCATCTTAATCATCATCCACAACATATAATCAGTATTTCATCAAGCATATCCACAAAATGATTTTAGTTAATTCTACACAATGTCTTTGAATATTGCACTATTTTTCAAGAAAGCGGTTTAAGACTCGTACTCTTCGTGTATGCGGTTTGATGTCATTTGGGTGCGATTTGATCTGATCAAGGAAGCTATTTGTCAAGTTCTTGGATGCGGTTTGTCTAGATTCGTTGTATCGGAAGCGGTTTGAATTAAGCGGTTTACGTAAGCGGTTTGACATAAGCGGTTTGACTCAGCGGTTTGTTTTAGCGGTTTGACATAAGCGGTTTGACTTAAGCGGTTTGACTAAAGCGGTTTGTCTTCACGGTTTTTGATAAGCGGTTTGAGTTAAGCGATTTGATAAGCGATTTGATAAAAAGCGTTTGATTTAAGCGGTTTGTATTCCAATGGTTTGACAATCCTGCAATTTGACCAATGCGATATGAACACTGCGATTTGATCAAAAAAACTGAGTTTTGACTTTTACGGTTTGAGTATTTGCGTTTAGACCACTTGCGGCTTGACCAAAGTTGACTTTTTACGTCAAAATTTCAAACGGCCATAACTTTTGAATTGTAAGTCCGTTTTCAGCGAAATACATGTCAAAATGACCGGAATAGCCTAAAACAGTAGGAACCAGTTAGAACTAGTTAAGAACAGGATATTCCAGCCAAGAACCAGTAAGAACCAATTATGAAAATGTTATTTTAGCCAAGAACCAGTTAGATCCAGCTAAGAACTGCCTATTCCTGTTAGGATTTAGAAAATCCATAGTGAAGTGTCGGTCACCGCAACTATTGTCTGGCATATGTTAGCTCGTAGATATTACGTTATCTATTAGTTAGTTAGTTAGGTATAGTAACACCGTTGAGGACGGACGGTCTTTACCCACCGTATGCTCGATCCACACCGAAGCAGGGCGTATATGTAAACTATAATACCTCTACCTCCCAAGGTAGAGGGTGGACATTCATTTCTTAATCTAACGGACGTTTCATTTCTTAATCTAACATTCTCTTTGTTTTCTCTCACTTTCTCTCTAGAAAGGATCCCATCTCCCACTTTCTCTCTAAGTTTCTATCTAAGATTCGAACCATATAATTGATTGTTTGTGTGTTACAATAAGCAATATCCAACAATTGGTATCAAGAGCCATGGTTAGATCATAAAGATTGGTTATTTGTGTGTTTTGTTGGTTTGAATTCTATACCCTAAAAGTGTTAAAGTTTGAATTTTGATAGTACTTTTGTGTTTAAAATCATCATAAGTGCTTAGGTTTTGGTTTAGAAGGCTTAATTCATCTTGGTTATAGTGTTTTGGATTGGAAAAGTTTAGTTTTTGAAGAGTTTCAAGGAAGCGGTTTGAGTCTAGTACTACTTTCGTGTATGCGGTTTGACGTCATTTGCGTGCGATTTGATCAGATCAAGGATGCGATTTGTCAAGTTCTTGGATGCGGTTTGTCTAGATTCGTTGTATAGGAAGCAGTTTGACTTAAGCGGTTTACGTAAGCGGTTTGACATACGCGGTTTGACTTAAGCGGTTTGTCTTTAGCGGTTTGACATAAGCGGTTTGACTCAAGCGGTTTGATCTAAGCGGTTTGATAATAAGCGGTTTGAGTTAAGCAGTATGATAAGAAGCGATTTGATAAAAAGCAGTTTGATTTAAGCGGTTTGTATTCCAGCGGTTTGACAATCCTGCGATTTGACCAATGCGATTTGAGCACTGCGATTTGATCAAAAAAACTGAGTTTTGACTTTTACGGTTTGACTATTTGCGTTTTGCCCACTTGCGTCTTGACCAAAGTTGACTTTTTACGTTAAAATTTTAAACGGCCTTAACTTTTGAATCGTAACTCCGGTTTCAGCGAAATACTAGTCAAAATGACCGAAATAGCCTAAAACAGTAGGAATCAATTAGAACTAGTTAAGAACCGGATATTCCAACCAAGAACCGTTAAGAAAATGCTATTTTAGCCAAGAACCGATTAGATCCAAACTAAGAAGCGCTTATTCTGTTAGGATTTAGAAAATCCATAGTGAAGTGTCGGTCACCACAACTATTGTCTAGCATATGTTAGCTCGTAGACATTACGTTATCTATTAGTTAGTTAGTTAGGTAGAGTAACACCGTGACGAAGGACGGGTCTTTACCCACCGTATGCCTAATCCGCAAAGACGAAAGAGGCGTATTTTGTAAAACTATAAATACCTCTACCTCCCAAGGTAGAGGTTGGACGTTCATTTCTTAATCTAACATTCTCTTTGTTTTCTCTCACTTTCTCTCTAGAAAGGATCCCATCTCCCACTTTCTCTCTCTAAGTTTCTATCTAAGATTTGAACCATATAATTGATTGTTTGTGTGTTACAATAACCAATATCCAACAATTGGTATGAAGAGCAAGGTAAGATCATAAAGATTTTGTTATTTGTGTGTTTTGTTGGTTCGAATTCTATACCCTAAGAGCGTTAAAGTTTAAATTTTGATAGTACTTTTGTGTTTAGAATCATCATAAGTGCTTAGGTTTTGGTTTGGAAGGCTTAATTCATCTTGGTTATAGTGTTTTGGATTGGAAAAGTTTAGTTTTTGAAGAGTTTCAAGGAAGCGGTTTGAGTCTCGTACTATTTTCATGTATGCGGTTTGATGTCATTTGGGTGCGATTTGATCAGATCAAGGAAGCGATTTGTCAAGTTCTTGGATGCGGTTTGTCTAGATTCGTTGTATCAGAAACGGTTTGACTTAAGCGGTTTACGTAAGCGGTTTGACATTAGCGGTTTGACTCAAGCGGTTTGTCTTTAGCGGTTTGACATAAGCGGTTTGACTTAAGCGGTTTGACTCAAGCGGTTTGTCTTCAGCGGTTTGATAAGAAGCGGTTTGAATTAAGCTGTTTGATAAGAAGCGGTTTGCTAAAAAGCAGTTTGATTTAAGCGGTTTGATTTAAGCGGTTTGTATTCCAGCGATTTGACAATCCTCCGATTTAACCAATGTGATTTGAAACTGCGATTTGATCAAAAAAACCGAGTTTTGACTTTTACGGTTTGACTATTTGCGTTTTGACCACTTGATGCTTGTCCGAAGTTGACTTTTTACGTCAAAACTTCAAACGGCCATAACTTTTGAACCGTAACTCTGTTTTAAATGAAATGTCTGTCAAAATGACCGAACAACTGAACCAAGAGGGAACCAATTAGAACTAGTTAAGAACTGGATATTCCAGCCAAGAACCAAGAAGAACCAGTTAGAACCGATTAAGAAAATGCTATTTTGGCCAAGAAACTGTTAAATCCAAATTAGAACCGCCTATTCTGTTAGGATTTAGAAAAACCATAGTGAAGTGTCGGTCACCACAACTATTGTCTAGCATATGTTTGCTCGTAGATATTACGTTATCTATTAGTTAGTTAGTGAGTTAGAGTAACACCGTAGAGGACGAATGAGTCTTTACCCACTGTGTGCCTGATCCACAGTCCAACAGAGGGCGTATTATGTAAAACTATAAATACCCTCTACCTCCCAAGGTAGAGGGTTGGACGTTTCATTTCTTAATCTAACCTTCTCTTTGTTTTTCTCTCACTTTCTCTCTCTAGAAAGGATCCCATCTCCCACTTTCTCGCTCTAAGTTTCTTGCTAAGATTCGAACCATATAATTGATTGCTTGTGTGTTACAATAACTAATATCCAACAATTGGTATCAAGAGCCATGGTAAGATCATAAAGATTGGTTATTTGTGTGTTTTGTTGGTTCGAATTCTATACCCTAAAAGTGTTAAAGTTTGAATTTTGATATTACTTTTGTGTTTAGAATCATCATAAGTGCTTAGGTTTTGGTTTGAAAGCTTAATTCATCTTGGTTATAGTGTTTTGGATTGGAAAAGTTTAGTTTTTGAAGAGTTTCAAGGAAGCGGTTTGAGTCTCGTACTATTTTCGTGTATGCGGTTTGATGTCATTTGGTGCGATTTGATCTTATCAAGGAAGCGATTTGTCAAGTTCTTGGATGCGGTTTGTCTAGATTCATTGTATCGGAAGCGGTTTGACTTAAGCAGTTTACGTAAGTGGTTTGACATAAGCGGTTTCACTTAAGCGGTTTTGATTTAAGCGGTTTGACTTAAGCGGTTTGACTCAAGAGGTTTGTCTTTAGCGGCTTGACTTAAGCGGTTTGACTCAGCGGTTTGTCTTGATGGTTTGATCAAAGTGGTTTGAGTTAAGCAATTTGATAAGCGGTTTGATAAAAGCGCTTTGATTTAAGCGGTTTGTATTCCAAATGGTTTGACAATCCCGCGATTTGAACACCGCGATTTGATCAAAAAGCGAGTTTTGACATTTACGGTTTGACTATTTGCGTTTTGACCACTTCATGGTTGACCAAAGTTGACTTTTAAGTCAAAACTTCAAACGCGTGGTGCCGAACATGAAAATATATAAAACTTTTGCGGAAAAGTTATTAATTTTGAGAATTATTCGGTGTTTAGTATTTATGGCTTAGGATTTAGCGTTTATGTTTAACATTAAGTGTTAATATCGTTGTATGGACTCAATACCAATCATTTTATAGGGTTTAGGGTCTGTGGGGTTTAGGGTTTAGGGTTCAGGTTGAGGTGCTCATAGAATCACAATGTTACACCTAATATAGTAAAAGTTTTAAATACGGTAAAATCCGCTAAAAGTGTATATTGAACACCTTCACCCATTTATCGGATTTTTGAAATGTATATACCATTAAACGTGAAAACTCATTTAAAATGTTAATAAGTACTCAACATCACATCGTTACAATAATATAGTAAAATTTTCAAATATGGTAAAAATCCGCTAGAAAAGGTATATTGAACACCTTTACCCTTTCTAGCGGATTTTTACCATTTTGAAAATTTTACTATATTTTTGTAACATTGTGATTTTATGAGTACTTATTAATGTCTATGTTCAATAAAAGTAAGAAAAAACAATTCACACACAAAAATTAAATTAATACAATAGTATATAAAATAAAATCTATAGAAATGACACCCCTGTTGTACTTGTCAACCTAGTCCCACGTGACTGCATTTCACTACAAAACAAACAAAAACTGCTTTACTCCTTTTTTGTACAAGTACTCTTTCTTTTTCGTTTACTACTTTGCTACTGTATTAAACACTCCCTTCATAGCTTCCATTTTCTTCACCATTCTAACAAATAATATCAGCTCCGCATTCTTAAAAATGCCTAAAAATTGATTTTGGCTTTCAATTTAGATACTACAGATACTTTTCTAGGGGGGAAAATTACAAAAATATTTCAAAAACACAAAAAAATTACACTACAAATTTTTCGGGTGAGGGGGCATGTGACCACCCGGACTCCCTGTAGCTCCGCCTCTGGAACTTGGTACGGAAGTCATGCTAGATTATCGAAAACATGGCTATGTCTCGGGTGTCGTTGGGCTTGTGTTGGCCGTGCGGTCAAAGTTATATACATTTTAGTTGAGTTGTTGCTATTCCAACATATGCATATTTCGTGCATCATGAACGTCATTCTAGGATATGTTCTAGCATGGATGCTAATAGATTAAATAAATATACAATTATTATTTTCCCAATCTTGATTCAACCATGAATCATCATCATAAATTTATTATAGATTGCATCTCTAAATTGTTTAATTTGCATCTTAATCATCATCATCCTCATGTCATCAAAAGTTGTAATTATAACTTCATACGTATTCGAACTTTCATCGTTAATGCATATCCGCATCTTAATCATCATCCACAACATATAATCGATTTCATCAAGCATATCCACAAAATATTTTTAGTTAATTTTACACAATGTCTTTGAATATTGCACTATTTTTCAAGAAAGCGGTTTGAGTCTCGTACTATTTTCGTGTATGCGGTTTGATGTCATTTGGGTGCGATTTGATCTGATCAAGGAAGCGATTTGTCAAGTTCTTGGATGCGGTTTGTCTAGATTCGTTGTATCGGAAGCGGTTTGACTTAAGCGGTTTACGTAAGCGGTTTGACACAAGCGGTTTGACTCAAGCGGTTTGTTTTTAGCGGTTTGACATAAGCGGTTTGACTAAAGCGGTTTCTCTTCAGCGGTTTGATAAGAAGCGGTTTGAGTTAAGCAGTTTGATAAGAAGCGATTTGATAAAAGCGCTTTGATTTAAGCGGTTTGTATTCGGTGGTTTGACAATCCAACGATTTGACCAATGCGATTTGAACACCGCGATTTGATCAAAAACCGAGTTTTGACTTTTACGGTTTGAGTATTTGCGTTTTGACCACTTCATGCTTGACCAAAGTTGACATTTTCGTCAAAATTTCAAACGGCCATAACTTTTGAATCGTAAGTCCGTTTCGTGAAATACTGTCAAAATGACCGAATAGCCTAAAACAGAGGAACCGATTAGAACTAGTTAAGAACCGGATATTCCAGCCAAGAACCAAGAAGAACCAATTAAGAAAATGCTATTTTAGCCAAGAACCGATTAGATCCAAACTAAGAACCGCCTATTCTGTTAGGGTTTAGAAAATCCATAGTGAAGTGTCATCACCGCAACTATTGTCTAGCATATGTTAGCTCGTAGATATTACGTTATCTATTAGTTAGTTAGTTAGGTATAGTAACACCGCTGAGGACGACGGGTCTTTACCCACCGTATGCTCGATCCACACCGGCTGAGGCGTATTATGTAAAACTATAAATACCTCTACCTCTCAAGGTAGAGGGTTGGACGTTTCATTTCTTAATCTAACGGACGTTTCATTTCTTAATCTAACATTCTCTTTGTTTTTCTCTCACTTTCTCTCTAGAAAGGATCCCATCTCCCACTTTCTCTCTCTAAGTTTCTTTCTAAGTTTCGAACCATATAATTGATTGTTTGTGTGTTATAATAAGCAATAGCCAACAATTGGTATCAAGAGCCATGGTTAGATCATAAAGATTGGTTATTTGTGTGTTTTGTTGGTTCGAATTCTATACCCTAAAAGTGTTAAAGTTTGAATTTTGATAGTACTTTTGTGTTTAGAATCATCATAAGTGCTTAGGTTTTGGTTTGGAAGGCTTAATTCATCTCAGTTATAGTGTTTTGGATTGGAAAAGTTTAGTTTTTGAAGAGTTTCAAGGAAGCGGTTTGAGTCTCGTACTATTTTCGTGTATGCGGTTTGATGTCATTTGGGTGCGATTTGATCAGATCAAGGATGCGATTTGTCAAGTTCTCGGATGCGGTTTGTCTAAATTCGTTGTATCGGAAGCGGTTTGACTTAAGCGGTTTACGTAAGCGGTTTGACATAAGCGGTTTGAGTCAAGCGGTTTGTCTTTAGCGGTTTGACATAAGCGGTTTGACTCAAGTGGTTTGATCTAAGCGGTTTGATAACAAGCGGTTTGAGTTAAGCAGTTTGATAAGAAGCGATTTGATAAAAAGCAGTTTGATTTAAGCGGTTTGTATTCCAGCGGTTTGACAATCCTGCGATTTGACCAATGCGATTTGAGCACTGCGATTTGATAAAAAAACTGAGTTTTGACTTTTACGGTTTGACTATTTGCGTTTTGACCACTTGCGGCTTGACCAAAGTTGACTTTATACGTCAAAATTTTAAACGGCCATAACTTTTGAATCAGAACTCCGTTTTCGTGAAATACATCAAAATGACCGAAT